>JAHIAM010000685.1:0-87394 GCA_021605205.1 Aegilops longissima
AGCTCCTCAAATCCCTCCGTTATTTCATCGACCATCACCTTAGCATATCCTTCTCGAATCGGCGGCAGTGAAAAGTTGAGTCGGGTTTAGTAGGATAAACAGAGCCAACAGCCGCCTTGACCTTCAAATTGCTCCATTGCGCCATAAGGTGGCAACTTTCAGATCCGTGATAGCATCCACGGATAGCTGGCAGGAGCCGCCAAGGCATGCTGCTCTGGCTGAAGCACCTCGGTGGAAGCCACGCTGCTTCTCCGCTGAGATGGCGGGTAGCCGGGAAGCTTCGCAGGTCGTTTGTTGTGATCTTCTGCTTCTCGTTCCTCTAGCCCGATTACCCTTTCGTGCAGCTCCTGCATTAGGCTCTGCTCCAGTTTCTTCCTCCTCTCATGGGTTTTGTAACCCCCTGCGTCCGGAAATCCAGCCTTCCACGAAAGGGAGCTGGCGTGCCTCGTGTCCGCCTGTGGTGCTCAGGATTCCCGAGGGCCATTGTGAGCTCGTCCTTCTCCCTGTCTGGAACGAACTTCCCTTGCTGCCCTGCTTCGATATAATGCTTAAGCCTCTTGACTGGTATGTCCAATTGTTCTTCCGTCCAAATGCACTTCCCCGTTATAGGGTCCAAGGATCTGCCGGCCCCGAAGAACCAAGTCCGGCAACGGTCTGGCCAGTTCATTGTCTCGGGTTCGATCCCTTTATCAAGCAGATCATTCTCAGCCTTGGCCCACTTAGGCCGGGCTATGAGGTAGCCACCTGACCCCGTGCGATGGTGAAGCTTCTTCTTCGCAGCATTTCTCTTGTTTGTCGCTGACATCTTTTTACTCTTTTCCGATGTCTTATAGGCCACAAATGTGGGCCAGTCATCTCTGATCTTCTCATATTTTCCGTGAATTCTGGTGTCTCATTTTTTTCGACATACGTATTGAGGTCTTTCTTCCAATTCCTGAATAGTTCTGCCATCTTCTTAAGAGCAAAAGACTTGATTAATGGCTCTATTACTGGCTTCTCCGGATCATCCTCTGGCGGTAGGGTAAAATTTGACTTCAGCTCAGTCCAAAGATCATTTTTCTGCATATCATTGACACAAGACACCTTAGGGTCTTCGTTCTTAGGCTTATACCATTGGTGGATGCTGATCGGGATCTTGTCCCTAACCAGAACCCCACACCGAGCAACAAATGCCTTCTTTGTCGGTAGGGTTCAATCGGTTGGCCGTCGCGCGCGATTTGTATGATCTCAAAATTTTCATCCGAGCTCAACTTTTTCTTCGGGCCTCGTCTCTTTACCGAATTTGTACTCGATCCGGAGGGCTAGAAAAAAGAACAAAGACGAGAGTTAATTAATATGTGTACATATATACCAAAACAAAGACGAGAGCTAGTCAGACAGCTTAACTAATATATATACCTGGCCGGACTCGGTTTGGTGATCACCGAGCCGTCCTCACGGTCTACTTCTTCACCCTCTCCTTCTTGCACCGGCATTGGGTCATCGGAGCCATGTAAATCATAGCCAGCTGCTTCTTCACCCTCTCCTTCTAGACCATCATTGTCGACGTTGAGAAACATCATCGAGGAGACGGCATCACTTCCGTGTGGGATTATGTCCCTCAACAACGCTTCTTGTGCTTCGTCTCGGGGGGTGTCCATAGTTTCTACAAATATTTACAACATGGCAATTATTATTCAAACATGACAGATATGGATATATTAGTGCCAACGAGAACTAGCTAGCTAATCACAATAAGGAATCATATTAGTGGCCTCGACGCTGCTTCTCTAGGGTTTGGGGTGGCCTCGACAACGCTTCAAGGGTTAGGGGTGGCCTCGAACGCTTCAAGCTAGGAGGGTGCGTATATATCCCCCCACGTGTTGAAGCTATCGGGAGGGGTCGGCATTGAACAAGACATCTATGTCCCACAAGTGACGTGGGCATCGACGCCATGTAGGGTAGAGGTCGTGGATCGCCGAGCGGTCGAGGTCAAGGGTCAAGATCGCCGAGGGTCGGGAGGTTGCCTAGTGTCAAAGGATTCAACAAAACCATGTCTTCATCATTAGGCTAATGCAGGTGCATGATGGTGCATGAAGCTGTCCAAAGTTGTTTTGAGCGGAGTTCAGATAGGATAATTCGCTTTTGGTACAAAGTTCAGCAAAAGGCAAATTATCCTATCCGGACTCCATTCCGTAACAACTTTGGAGGACTTTGTACCATCATGCCATGGTTACTCTGCCTAATGATGAAGCCATAGATTTCTTCAATACTTTGACACTATAGGAACCTCGACCTGAAACCTTCGACCCTTGACCCCTTAACGACCCTCGACCCTCTACCCTAGTTCCCGACCCTCGACCCTCGGCGATCCTCGACACCCTCGTTATATCGACAACGATGCAACATACATATACATGGGAAAATAATGTTATCGGGGAGGGGTATCGTACCCCCCTCGTGTCAAAGTTTCTTCTTTCTCCTCTATTCCTTTCTTTCTTCTTCTCCTCTTATTTTTCTTCTTATCCTCGAGAAAGGAAAATAAGGAAGCGGAAGAAAGAGGAAGAAGGAAGAAGGAAGAAGAAGAAGAAGAAGAAAAAGAAGAGAAGAAGAAGAAAAGAAGGAGAAGAAAAAAAAAAAATTCTATTTTTCTTCTTCTCCTCTATTCTTTCTTCTTCTCTCTTCTTTTCTTCTTTTCCTCTCATTCTTTTCTTCTTCTTCTTCCTTCTTCCTTGGATCCTAGAACCTCGAACCTCGACCCTAGAACCTCGAACCCTAGAACCTCGAACCTCGACCCTAGAACCTCGAACCTCAAACCCTTGTGCCTCGAAACCTCGACCGGCCTCGACGACCCTCGACCCTCAAAACATTGACCCTCGACCGGCCTCGACGACCCTCGACCCCTCTGTGACCCTCTCGACCCTCTAGCCTAGTTCCCGACCGTCGACCCTCAGCGATCCTCGACACCCTCGCTCCCGATAAAAGAAAAAAGAAGAAGAAGAAGAAGAAGAAGAAGAAGAAGAAAATGAGAAGAAGAAAAAGAAGAAGAAGAAGAAGAAGAAGAAAAAAAGAAAAAAAGAGAGAAGAAGAAGGAATAGAGGAGAAGAAGAAAAATAGAATTTTTTCTTCTTCTCCTCTATTCCTTCTTCTTCTCCTTTTATCTTCTACTTCCTCTTCTTATTTTTTTTCTTCTCTTCTTCTCCTTCTTCCTTCTTCCTCTTTTATTCTTTTTCCTTATTTTCCTTCTTCCTCGACGACCCTAACTCTAAACAGTACAACTTCCTCGACGCCCCGCCTCTCTCATGAACAAAATAAAATCTATGAATAAAAAAAACATCATATTCTATGAACAAAAAACATCATATTCCATCCACATCGATCCATGCATACATCATATATATGATCATATCTATGAACAAAAAAAATTCATATGATCATCTATGAACAAAAAAACATCACATATATATGCAGAAAAAAAACATTAGATCAACACATATGCAAAAAAGCATCATACATATATCCATACATCAATATATATACATGAACATTTATGAAAAAAGCATCACATCTCTGAAAAAAAAATCATGGCGGGCGGGGGGGGCAGGGCAGGTGCGCTGGGGCTCATCAGGCGGAGGCGACGGCGAGGTCGCGCGACGGGCGGCGGGGAGGCGGAGGCGACGACGAGGTCGGGAGGCGGAGGCGACGGCGAGGTCGGGAGGCAGGGGCGGCGACGGCGAGGTCGGCAAGGTCGCGGAGGCAGGGGCGGCGACGGCGAGGGCGCTGGCGACGGCGAGGGCGACGACGGGCGGGACGGCGACGACGAGGCAGGCGACGGCGTTGGGGAAGATGCGGTCTGGCGACGACGGCGGGGCAGACGGCGGCGACGACGGCGCTGGCGACGGCGGCGATAACGGCGCGGGCGACGGCGATGGTGACGACGGCGTATGGCGGCGGCGACGGCGTCGGGCGGCGTCGGGGCAGCCTGGCGGCGTCGGGGAGGGGAAAATGCGCGATGAATCTGAAATTTCCCAAGTGTTTTCTTATATAGCAAGGGCATTAGTCCCGGTTGGTGCCACGACCCGGGACTAATGCCCCCCTTTAGTCCCGGTTGGTGCCACCAACCGGGACCAAAGGCAAATTTCAGCAGCCCAAAGGGCGGAAGCGGCGTTTGGTCGGTTGGTGGCACCAACCGGGACTAAAGGGGGGCAATTGTCACGGTTGGTGCCACCAACCGGGACCAATGCCCCCTTTAGTCCCGGTTGGTGCCACCAACCGGGATCAATGGCCTTGTGCTGCCCCGCGCCCAAAAGTTTAGTCCCACATCGCTAGCTGAAGGGCGCCGGCACTGGTTTATAAGCGCTGGTGTGCCTCCCCTTTCGAGCTCCTCTCTAATGCAGGCTTTCGGGCCTAAACTTGCTACTGCCTGTGGGCCTATTGGACCTCTGCGGGCCTGAATCCTGGCCCATGTAGGGTTCTAGTCGTATACAGGCCGTGGGGGCCCAGTAGGTGGCACTTTTTTTTTGCTTTATATTTTATTTCTTTTTGCTTTTAGTTTTAGAAAAAATATAAACTTTCTATTAGTGCCATTAGTTTTAAAATTTGAAAACACTTTTTTTGTTTTCTTTGTTGCTTTATTTATTTTATTTTGTTTCTACTTACAACAAAATGCTTATTGTTGCTATTTTTATTTTTTTCAAGTTTTTTGTTTTGTTTTTGCATTATTTATTTTCTTTTGGTTTTTGCTTTATTTTTAATTCTTTTTGCTTTTAGGTCAGCAAAATTATAAACTTTCTGTTAGTGCCATTTGTTTTAGAACAATTATAAACTTTCTGTTTGTGCCATTTGTTTTATAAAATTTGAATTCTTTGAAATTTGTGTGAATCACAAGTTTGTGAGCTCAACAAGGCATAGAGGGACGGGCTTATAAACGGTGTGAGCGCTTCTTGGTTGGCGAGGTTTTCAAATTCATAGTTTTCAAATGAACTCTGAAAAAGTTGGCATAGCATGTTCATGAACAAAACGGACAATGGTATCATACTCGTGTGTTACAAAGTTGGCATGGTATCATCATAATAGTTATGGAGAAAGTCTTCACTTTTTCTTCGCTTGTGTCATTTGCTTATTGCGCGTAACCATGGATAATCTTCATCGCTTATCAGGATGCTTGGGTCAGCCTTGACTTTGAAGGGGGAATTTCATGAAACTTTTCATACTCTTGAGACATGTCATCTTGCCCTCCACTCCTGGGATGTCCCTTTTCCCGAAAGAACTATGTGGCGCTTTGGCTCATTGTATGATGTATTCGCTTCCTTATCTTTTCTTTTCCTCGGTCTGGTAGACATGTCCTTCACATAGATAACTTGTGCCACATCATTGGCTAGGACGAACGGTTCGTCGATGTACCCAAGATTTTCAGATCCTTTGTTGTCATTCCGCATTGTGGGTCTACCTGCACCCAGCCTCGACAGATTGACCCACTTGCACTTAAACAAAGGGACCTTAAAATCTACTCAGTAGTCAAGTTCCCATATGTCTACTATGTAACCATAATATGTGTCATTTCCTTGTCGGTTGTTGCATCAAAGCGGACACCGCTGTTTTGGTTGGTGCTCTTTTCATCTTTGTCAATCGTAAAATGTATTCCCATTTATCTCAGATCCTTTCCAAATCATTACAGTCGAAGATGGTCCCCGGACAACAAGTACAACTCATCACAAACAGTGTTGTCACCTCCGAGACGTGTTTCCAACCAACTGCTGAAAGTCCTGATGTGTTCACATGTAATCCGATCGTCAGACCGCTCCGGTGTTTGGAGCGCAGACGTTCTTGTGTTCATCGACATACGGGTCACCAAGGTAGAGTTCGTAGAACTGTAGTGTGCTTGAGACCAAGAATATCCGTCCCTGCATATTATTGAGTCTCTTCCAAGCGTGTTTTTCGGTCAGTCTCCCCTCATACCGCGATTTAGGGAGACCTATCTTATTAAGGCCAGGAATGAAGTCAACACAAAACCCGATGACATCCTCTGCTTGATGGCCCATGGAGATGCTTCCTTCGGCCTAGCACGGTTTCTTAACATATTTCTTTAGGACTCCCATGAACCTCTCAAAGGGGTACATATTGTGTAGAAATACGGCCCCAGAATGACAATCTCGCCGACTAGATGAACTAGGACGTGCGCCATGATATTGAAGAAGGATGGTGGGAACACCAGCTCGAAACCGACAAGACATTGCGCCACATCACTCCTTAGCGTTGCTACGATTTCTGGATCGATCACCTTCCGAGATATTGCATTGAGGAATGCACATAGCTTCACAATGGCTAATCGGACGTTTTCGGTAGAAGCCCCTCAATGCAACCGGAAGCAGTTGCGTCATAATCACGTGGCAGTCATGAGACTTTAGGTTCGGAACTTTTCTCCGCATATTTATTATTCCCTTTATATTCGACGAGAAGAAGCCGGCCGACATTCATCTCGAGCAGGCATTGAAAGAATATTTCTTTCTCTTCTTTCAGAAGAGCGTAGCTGGCAGGACCATCATCTTGCTTCGGAGGCATGCCCTCTTTTTCGTGCAAGCGTTGCAGGTCCTCTCGTGCCTCGGTGTATCTTTTGTCTTCCCATACACGCCCAAGAAGCCTAGCAGGTTCACGCAAAGGTTCTTCGTCACGTGCATCACGTCGATCAAGAGCGGACCTCTAGGTCTTTCCAGAGGGTAGGTCCCAAAATATAGATTTCTTCTTCCACATGGGTGCGTGATTCTCAGCGTCATTCGAACAGCTAGTCCGTCGGGACCCTTTCCAAAGATTACGTAAATCATTGACCATAGCAAGTACGTGATCACCGGCACGCATGGCGGCTTCTTCCGTGATCTGCCTCGCCTTTGAAATGCTTGCCTTTCTTTCGACATTGATGGTTGGTCGGAAGAAATCGACGGCGGCCTGGTACACATTCTTCCCGCAGCTTCCGGTATATACTATCGTGTCAAGTAAACAGTGCGTGCATGCGTGGTATCCCTTGTTTGTCTGTCCCGAAGGTTACTAAGAGCGGGCCAATCGTTGATGGTCACGAACAACAACGCCTTTAGGTCAAATTCCTCCTTTTGTGCTCATCCCACGACGTACACCGCTTCCATTCCACAGCTGTAAAAGTTCCTCAACTAATGGCCTTAGGTACACATCAATGTCGTTGCCGGGTTGCTTAGGGCCTTGGATGAGAACGGCATCATAATGAACTTCCGCTTCATGCACATCCAAGGAGGAAGGTTATACATACATAGAGTCACGGGTCAGGTGCTGTGATTGCTGCTCGCTCCCGAAAGGATTAATTCCATCCGCGCTTAAAGCAAACCATACGTTCCTTGGGTCCTTTGCAAACTCATCCCAAGACTTTCTCTCGATTTTTCTCCATGCGACCCGTCAGCGGGTGCTCTCAACTTCCGCCTTTCTTACGGTCCTCACTGTGCCATCGCATCAACTTGGCATGCTTTCCGCTTCGAACAGACGTTTCAACCGTGGTATTATAGGAGCATACCACATCACCTTCGCGCAGAACCCTCTTCCCGGAGGCTCGCCGTCAACATCACCGTGGTCATCTCGTCGATCTTATATCGCAATGCACCGCATACCGGGCATGCGCTCAGATCCTTGTAGGCACCACGGTAGAGGATGCAGTCATTAGGGCATGCATGTATCTTCTCCACCTCCAATCCTAGAGGGCATACGACCTTCTTTGCTGCGTATGTACTGTCGGGCAATTCGTTATCCTTTGGAAGCTTCTTCTTCATTATTTTCAGTAGCTTCTCAAATCCTTTATCAGCACAACATTCTCTGCCTTCCTTTGCAGCAATTGAGTACGGTACCGAGCTTTGTGTTGCCATCTTCGCAATTGGGGTACAACCCTTTTTGTGATCCTCTAACATGCGATCGAACTTCAGCTTCTCCTTTTGACTTTCGCATTGTGTCCTTGCATCGACAATGACCCGCGGAGATCATCATCATGGGGCACATCGTCTGGTTCCTCTTGATCTTCAGCAGCCGCCCGTTGCAGCACCATCGCACATCGTCAGTGCATCTTGATGTTCAGTAGCATCACCGTATTCAGGGGCACATAGTTGTCATCGTACTCTTCTTCCTCGCCGCCTTCCATCATAACCCCTATTTCTCCGTGCCTCGTCCAAACATTATAGTGTGGCATGAAACCCTTGTAAAGCAGGTGGGTGTGAAGGATTTTCCGGTCATGGTAAGACTTCGTATTCTACATATAGGGCATGGACAACACATAAAACCATTCTGCTTGTTTGCCTCAGCCACTTCGAGAAAAGCATGCACGCCCTTAATGTACTCGGAGGTGTGTACATCACCGTACATCCATTGCCGGTTCATCTGCGTGCATTATATATAATTAATGTGTCAAAATCATTACAGAACATCATGAATAGATAATTAAGTGACCAAATTAATAGAAGTTCATCATCACATAAAAACCAAAGTACATACATAGTTCTCATCTAACAACATAAAGCTCGCAGAGCATCTAAATTAATTAAACCATACATTGAAACTATGTAAAACATTTCAATGTGAAAACAAATACGATCATAATCGCAACCAAGGTAACAACTGATCCAACGGCATAATGATACCAAGCCTCGGTATGAATGGCATATTTTCTAATCTTTCTCATCTTCAAGCGCATTGCATCCATCTTGATCTTGTGATCATCGATTTACATCCGCAACATGCAACTCCAATATCATCTTCTCCTCCTCAAGTTTTTTATTTTTCCTTCAAGAAATTGTTTTCTTCTTCAACTAAATTTAACCTCTCGACAATAGGGTCGGTTGGAATTTCGGTTCAACAACCTCCTAGATAAATAAAATCTATGTCACGTTGGTCGGCATAATTTTCATAAACAATAAATGAACCAATAGTTATGAAAAGATAATATATACCACATCCGAATCATAGACAGGACGAGGGCCGACGGGCGGATACCAAAACCATCGCACTATATAAGATGCAATAATAAAAGTAAGAAAATAATACAAGTAAGAATATTTTTCCTTTCGTAAAGAAGATAAGAACAAGAGGCTCACCACGGTGGTCTTGGCGATGAGATCGGCGCTGGTGATCGACGGCGGTGAAGACGGGACGGGCAGACGGACCGCTAAACCTAGACAAATATTGAGGAAAATGGAGGTTAGAGGTCGAGCTTGAGAGGAGAAAGCTTAAGTAGTGTGGCTCGGGCATTCCATCGAACACCTTGTGTGCATAGGAGGTGAGCTAGAGCACCACCAAGCCCTCTCCCCCTCGGCCAGAAAAAACAGAGCAGGGTGCTCTGCTCTTGCGCGAGGGGCTATATATAGGCAGCACCATTAGCCCCGGTTGGTGGCATGAGCCGGGACTAAAGGAAGCCTTTGGTCCCGGTTCATGCCACCACCCGGGACCAATAGTGGTGGGCCAGGAGCCAGACCATTGGTCCCGTTCGTCCCACCAACCGGGACCAAAAGGTCCGGACGAACCGGGACCAATGGCCCACGTGGCCCGGCCGGCCCCCTGGGCTCACGAACCGGGGAAAATAGCTCCATTGGTCCCGGTTCTGGATTGAACCGGGACTAATGGGCTAAACTGCCCTGGACGATAGCCCCTTTTTCTACTAGTGAGACAGCACACAATAACAACAGATTCATCGAATACAATAGAAGATTAGTCTCTGAATACAATTCATCATATTAGTCTCTGAATACAATTCATCATATTAGTCTCCGAATTGAAAAGACCGAACAAAGATAGAACATTATATTACAAGTCTCGAGACCGTGAGTAGCGAGTTTGTCTTCACATTACAAGTCGATATCGATCATCTAAACTACCATCACATAGAAGAGAGTTGCGGTCAATACGATGAGCATTATCACGATGAAACTCGTCTTCATCCGGTTCCTCCAATGCTCCCTCCCTTCTCCCGCTAGATAGCGGGCGTATCTAGATTCGGCCTCGGCCCTAGTGGTGTACCCTTTGTAACTGTTACCGCTGAATCGGTGAACCTGTCTCCGACACTCCTCCCGATCGTCAGAGACTTCGAACCTTACCCTTGTACACGATATACGACGGCATCGCTATGCACTAGCCAAACGTAAACGTTAGTACCAATTCACGACAATACATAAGCAATATATAAGTATGCAACAAAACGATCGGAAGAGAAAAGCAAGACATTAATAGCATCGATTACATCTAAGTTGAACGACTCTCAAACCAAAGAGACATACTACAAGTTCATTAAAGTTTAATTACAACATGAGCCAATCGATGTTTGAGAACCAGACACAGATCACCGCTTTCGACTCGACTCAAGGGACCGGAGCGTGGATGAAGCCGCCGTCTCATCGTGGGAGTCATGAAAGAACGGGCGTTGTCAGCCTGCATTTGTAGCATTGTGTCGATGTCACCGTTGGACGGTTGATTTCGAGGTAGAACTGCCCCGAGCGACGGCGACATCTTGATGGATGATTTCCGCAAACTCCGATTGGATGCGAAAGAATTCTTGTCGATGTCCGCGTCTGGATTGCCGACACGCCGCGCCCAATCTTTGAGTTTACTCGGTAGCGAAGTTGATGATGGTCCCGCACGATCGCCCGCATGTGATGGATGGCGAGTAGGCACCCTTCGACCGCCAGCAGCTGCTTGAAGCAGCGAACGTCAGATTGTGGGAGAACACGTGCTTGCCGATTTACGAATAGGCCTGGTGAAGGTGCCTCCAGATTAGGCGTGGCGGGAGAACATCATCAAGAACCTTCTTGACATTTGTGTAATCTACGCTCGACTGACGGTCGGGGTCGAAATACGTGGCCATGGAATATTTGGGGCTTAGGAGGATGAGCGTGCAATGTGTGTCACTGCAGAAAACACGGAACGTTAAAAGAAAAACGATCGAAATCTAAGAATTCATATGTTACGGGCCGGTTGAGGGGAGGACTTACTCGGAAAAGTAAGGCACGAGGAAGTTATCTTTATCTTGGTTTGCCAGAATGACGCCTTCGAGGTAAGAACTCGCGACTTGCCGGTCCCCAGCGCTCCCCAAGATCTTGGCACGCATGTAGAAGGGGTCGACTATCACGATGTCCGGGGTCTTGTCGCGAATGATCCGCCTCTCCATACTCAGCGAAAATAGCCGAACGAAGGTGTAGTGCAGCGGATGAAGGTACAACATAGCGTGGATGTCATCAAACCGCAGGACGATCGACGCCCGATGGAGTTATCCACAAAGCCCTTGCCCTCCGCACCTTGGCCACGAAAACCGGTATGCTACATCCTTCTCTCCGAGACGCCGCTTCTCCAAAGAAAGAACACAGTCATGCAGACTCGTGATAGCACGGTTGCAGCATTGAGCATATTTGTCGGTAGCATCGCCCTACCCGCCACATGCACCCTCCTCGAGATATCCTCAGGTGAAGGTGGCCCGTCCTGAGCACGGATCGTACTCGGTGCCGGCTGGCCCGCACCCTTGTTAGTCTTTATTTTGCATGCCTTCTTCTTCTCCTGTAATGGGACCGAGTTCTGCTCACAGACCGCCTTCTTGAGTGTGTTGGGGCTGATAATATTTCGCACCTCGCCTATCTGAGGCTCGGTGAAGTCGGCAGCTGGAGGCGTCTCCTGAGAGCTGAACGGCAGACGACGCCTGTTGCAACTTGGCTTCTCCGCGGTACCAGCTAGATCGCGCACGTCTTTTGTTGGGTTGGGTTCTTGAGAAGGAGGCCCCATGAAGTCGCCACCGTACCCATGATCGGCAAAGTCTTGATCGACGCTGGCAAATGTATCGTCATCGTCGTCGTTCTGATCCTGTGCCATATGCATGTTTGGATCCAGTGGCATAGGGATGTCCGGCACCGTTGCGGCGGTCTTGCCATGGGGCCGACTTGGCGACGGCACGACTGGCGGTGTTGTCTTTGGGGTGGTGTCCCCCGCCCCCAAACGAATCTGGCTCTTCGGCCAAAGCAGGGGCCAGCTCAGGCAGGCGCTGAGGGTCATCACGTCATCATCGTCGGCCCCGACGGGTTGAATCGGAGGTAACAACTCGTCGCAGCCTGGCAGCACCCGAACCAGTTCAACCCTAAACAAGTTGGGTGGCATCTGGTACCGTGGAACAAGGTTGCCCGTTGAACGATTTTGCCCTTGGCAACATCGACCAACTCATTGTTCACGGCGCAGGAGAGTGCACGGAACGTCGGCGGCGCCTCGCGAAAACATGTAGGGCGCCGGGATGCCCATCAAAGGCAAGGAGATGAAGTCCTCGACCGAGAGAGGCTTAATTAGTTACCGTGATGATGGCGCCGAGCTCGGCTAATGTCGAGGCACCGCCAACGGCGGCGCGGCGATTGACGGAGGGGCCGCTTGCTGCAGAGGTGCCGCGGCGACACCCGGTGCATTAAGCTCCGTGCGGCGTCGGAGACACCAATGCCGCCTCCGCCGGAGACACCAATGGCCCCGCCATCGCATTCTGCAAGTTGCTGGCCATGAAGCTAGAATCGGGCGGCCCTGTTGGCCGCCCGCAATCCACGCAGTCAACCCCTGGATCAAGGTAGGCACAATGGCGGTGATCGCCGCCCGAGTTGTTGTTGCACTTGCTCTTGGACAATCTCCGAATCCGCGCCATCTGTGCCTTGAGTTCTTGAACCTCGCGCGCCTGGCTATCCAAGCTGGTCTTTTTCTCCTTCCGCACACCAGCGGTATAGTATGACCCCCATTTTGTGGACAAGCCTTTGCCGGCCACACGACCAGTGACGAGGCTTACTGAGCTTATCCTTGTTCTTCATTACATTCAACGCCCTATTTAGAGTGGTGTCCCAAGGGTTGCTCTTAGTCGACCCCGTGCTACTGCTTTCAGTCGCCTGCGGAAGGAATGTGAACCATTTAGAAATTTGGCTTCATTAATTAGAATGCAACCATATGGAGCTAATTACCCCGGGGGTGGTATTCCTTACCAGAACAACCTCAAGCGCCCTGGTCTTCAGATCCGTGGTAAGCTCCTTTGTTTTCGGGTCCTTCTTGTACCGGGCCCTGACAAAGTTCCTGGTCTGCTTGTCACCGTATTTATCGAAGAGGGGCGGTAGGCCTTGCTCGGCACGCTCCGCGCCCTCCTTGTCCCATATAGGCTCCGCCACTCTGAACCGCGGGACCGAGTGTGTGTTCCCTAAGTTCAGCTCCGCATTTCTTTCCCCATCGACTTGATTGGGAGTTTGCGGTGCTCGAGCAATTGATCTTGAAGTCGTTGTAGTCATCTTCGGTGATCAAGAATTTTTCTCCTTGATCTTCTCATAACTCTCACCTTTCTCGATCATTCTCTTCACATTGCTTTTCCAAGTAGACAGGGCCTTGCTCATCTTCGTGAGGGCAGCGTTGTTCACTTTATTCCTTCGAGGCTTGTGATTTCAAAAGCAGCGGGAACTTGTATCGCTCGTGCAGCTTCGTGAAGAGGAGGTTGCGCAAATTCCCTCGGTCGGGATGCCTCGGGTTCTCGGTGTTGATCGAGACGGTGCTCGGAGAATGCACCCGAGCTGAAGCGAGTACCCCTTGACTATTCGTTCGGGCGCCGTTGGATTCCCGTCGGAGTCCACTTCAGTAACTTCCTCCTTGAGGGTGCGGAGCACGGTCGGGCGTCGGTCCTTCCGTTGCCTCTTCAGTTGGCTACCATCTGTGCGTGCGCCGCCATCATGAGTGGTGGCATCCTCGGCGGCACCATCAGTGGTGGCATCAGTGGGGTCATCCTCGGCGGTACCATCAGTGGTCTCAGGATCGGTGGGGAAGGCGGCATCCTCATACAAGTGAGGTTGTTCCTCTATCTCCTGGGACAGCTCCTAGAATGCCTTGCCGCCCGAACCCCCGGCCTCATCGTTCTGGGCCATGTTTCTCTCTAAATAGAAACAAAGTTTGGTCAAAAAGTTGGTTATTGTCAAGGAACAAGATCATGGTCTCATCATTTAGGGTTTGTCGACACTGAGGCATCCTAAAATCTAAGCTTTTATCATTGAGGGTTTTTCGACGCCAAGGCACCCTAAAAGCCTAAGCTTTCATCATTTCGGTTTTTATCGACACCGAGGCACCCTAAAAGCCATGCATTAGTCACAAGTACCCCATATGTCCTATTTTTAGCAAAGTCATGCTAAAATTCATGGAAAATTTCAGCATGACCTTTGCTGAAAATAGGACATATGGAGTACCCGAATTTGCCGGAACGGAAGTTAATCGACATTCCGGCAAACTCAAGGGCCTCTCGGGGTACCTGCAAAATCATTATCCCAGGTGGACATGGATGCAATGTCACATGTCACATGGATCCCACACCCACAGGAGCTGGTGAAGTTTCATGTGTATTTCACGAAAACCAGCCTGACTAAAGAGCTTCATGTAGAAAACAAATCACTCCACCAGCTCACACAGGATCCATCAGAGACATTCACCCAAGATTTGACGGCTGTCGTTGATTTTTTTTCTATGTTTGCACACAAAGTGGTGCTTCTATTGTAGTCTCCCCAGTACAGTTCATGTCCAATCTACCATACATTTGCTGCCAACTTGATCATCCCTCTAAGCAATCACTCAAAATTGATCAAAGTTTATGCATTAGAGAATATCAGTCATTGATATATGGGTCCACATATGTTATGAAACAAACACTAAAACAAATTGCATGCGTGATGCTGCAGATGATGACCAAGCCCAATTATCCAGGTGCTTTGTCCAACTATAAGCACAGTGGAGTGCAGCAAAATAAGTACATAATTCTTTTGTTAATTCACAACTTTGTACACATACTCTGCATAGACAAAGTGCCTTCTTTTCATATATAATAACATGCATGGTGACGAGGAAACACTGAACCCTACATCAGGAAACAACCTAGTAATCTATTGGCAAAGCAGTAATCATACAAGAAGGCAGGAAGGGAGCAGTAATCTATTGGCAAAGCAGTAATCATATTTTAATCATATTCATATATTTTAATCAAGTCCAGCGGGAGGAATCTATAAAATTATATTAAAGAGTTGTAAAAGACCCGGAGACTACATTGAGACTCATTTTGTATATCATAGTTTGAAATGGCCAGGGAGAAATCTGACTGACAAATGTTGAAGAAAATGGCGAAAGAACAGTTTGCTTTGTGCTCACCACGCAGGGGAGGAGGCGACGAGGTCCGGGTGGTGGTGGTGCTCTGGCGACACCTACATTGTACCCATGGGCATTCAGCAATTTTGCATAAGAGAGCATGTCTTAGGCTCAACCACTTGTTCAGGTTTATGAAAAAATTTAACCAATTTAAGCATATGAATTGCCACCAGGACATGTTATGTATGTACAGTTAACCAATTTTCTTGTCGGTTCGAGAGCTGGTAGCACCACATTGATGTGTTTATGCCAGCTAGAGCAGAACTAGTCGTCCTCACAACAGAACATTTGACTTGGTAAAAGAATCATATTCTTGAGTGAGTGCTGCGTGCAAGCAATCAGACATGGTCCTCTGACTAAAATAAACAGGGCAGCAACAACCAGCCATCATGCCTAACTGCCTACCCAATTCCCATTTCGGGCTAGCTAATCAAAAATAACAATAGAAGTATATGTTGACTGTCTAATTAAGGAGGTATATATTCTGCAAGTATGATAGGTTTTGTCTTTGAAGCTGCCCTATGCCATTTGTTAACTTGAGTAAAAAAAATTCTGTTTGCTGCAGAAAGTTGTGGAAACTGATGCAAGCTATGAGGCAAGTGAAGTGACATTACAGCCAAAGCATCTCAAGGCAGTCAGAGTAATATGTTCCACCAAGGAAGATGTTATAATTGATAGCATTTTAAAGATACTTTGTGCCCATGGAGTGCCCTCTGACCGAATCGACATCGAAATTGACATTGAGCATTTCTACTGTAAGTAACTTGTCCGCTCTTGACGGCTTTATTTATACCTTGAATAGTCGGCATGCACGCAAGATAGTTGGATAAAAATCTCAAAACCTAGATCCAAGCTACATATTAGACCATTCTTACATCCTTTGCCCCACCATGCCATTGCTAGGATATACATTATGTTTTTTATTTGTATGAATAACATACATGTTGTGAGTGTACAGCGATGAAATCATCAATAAGTAGGATTAGTGATTCTTAATCATTAATAAGGTAGCACTAGTGATTTTTTTTGGAGGACAAGACTATTTCTTATTAACCAGATAAATGAATTGGAAGCTATGAATAAGCAGAACTTCGTATGAAATTGGCCTATCGCCCACATGAATCATGACGATGCAACAATACAAGCCGTATGGTGCAGGCTTCATGGCGGCAGCATCCATGTGAAACAAACAAATGCCTAACACATACCCAGAAACCCCGCGCATTTCGGTTCCCGGCACAGATTCATTCAGCCATTTCGCTAACCGAGATCACCGAGCAGAGAGGCATGCGCGCCAAGACTGGCCAAACGGCCGCCGGAATCGACCCAATCGGCCAACGGGGGAGACGGAACGAGCAGAGCAGGAAGCGGCCGCTCCGCTCGATCCAAACGTCCAGCGGCCGCAGACGCGAGGCGACGCGGAGGCACAGCGCGCGCACCAGTAAGTAAACAGCCTGCACGGCCGGACAGCGCACGACGGCGATGGGGCGAGGAAGAAAGAGAGACGCACCTGGGATGGGATGGATCTGCAGACGGCCACGGGCGCCGGCGGCGAGGGAGCAAACCCTAGCTAGCCGGGGAGCAGAGGAAGCAGAGGAGGGAGGTGTGGACGGGGCGGCGCTGGTGTCGGGGCGGCGTCGAGGGCGGCGGGGCGACGGTGGTGTCGGGGCGGCGCTGGCGACCGTGGTGGACGGGCGGCGCTGGTGTCGGGCGGCGCCGAGGGCGGCGGGCGACGGTGGTGTCGGGCGGCGCTGGCGACGGTGGTGTGGACGGGCGGCGATGGTGTCGGGCGGCGCCGAGGGCGGCGGGGCGACGGTGGTGTCGGGGCGGCGCTGGCGACGGTGGTGTGGACGGGGCGGCGCTGGTGTCGGGGCGGCGTCGAGGGCGGCGGGGCGGCGGCGTCGGGAGAGGAGAGGGGAAGCGGATCGCGGGCGAGGGCGAGGGAGAGAGAGGGGATCGATACGAAGTAGGGGCGGCACAATAATAATGGCGCACCACCCCTTGGTGCGCCATAAGTACATACATGCTAATGGCGCACCTCACCCAGGTGCGCCATTAGTATTTTTTTTACTTCTGCTCGAGCCAACAGGTTATCTACCACCTGACCTGATACACATCAAGTCTTCTCTACTAGCTCGACTGGTCAGCAGCTAGTTCTCACACCAGGAGGTCCTGGGTTCGATTCCCAGGCTCCACGATTTTTTTATGCATTTAAAATGTTGTTTGATACTTATTTGTGTTTAAATATGTTCAAACTTGTTTAAATCATAACAGTAATATTTTTTTTATAAGACAGTAATAATTTTTAAAAATATCATCAAACAGTAATGCATGCCGGTAGAGCGGGGGAGGGTGCGGGGGGTGCGGGGGGTCGGCGGCGGCGGTTGAGTAGGGGAATCGAGGGTGCGGGCGGTCGGCGGTGGCGGCCGGTGGACCGGATCTGGCGAGGTGGGATAGCGATCGAGATGGAGGGGGATCGAGATCGAGTGTCCATGAAATTGAAAAATATTCATGATAGTTCAAAAAGTGCCCATGAAATACAATCGAGAAATGAAGTCTACGATTTAAATACAATCGATCTTAGCTAGCTATCTCTTCACAATCTTCTTGCCCTTCTTTTTCGCAAATGGAGTTCTTCTATGGAACGGGCGTCCTTTAGGTAGGGTGGTCCTGCTTCTTCTTGTGGTGTATGCTGCTACTTCATCATCGTCGTCATGTTCGATCCTCGGTCGCCAGACTTGTCAAGTCTTGCTCATTGGCTACTCCATCCATTCCGATGATCTTCCTTTGCCTCTCCTCACGATAACACGACCGGGCTTTGGCGGGTCGGTAATGAAGAAGCATTGGTCCACTTGGGAAGCCAGTACCCATGGCTCATTTTTTGCGGTGACGCTTACGCCATGGGTCTTGATTTGGCCGGGTATAACCATGGTGGTGAAATACCGGTTTTCTTTGATGACGTTCTTGGCCCATCTGACACGGAACATCGGACCTTCTCTCCAAGTGTAGCTCAGCTCCCAGATCTCCTCGATCCTTCCGTAGTATCTGTCCTTGTCGCTACCGGTGTAGGATTCCATCGTTACCCGGAGTTCGATAACCATCGCTCTTCATGTCCTTGGCCTCGTGTAGAATGTGTAGTCGTTGATATCGCACGCCTCATAGGTCATCAGGTTGTGCTCGCGCCTGTGACAAGGCGAATATGAGTTGTTCTTCCGCGGAAGAATCCTCATGTAAAGGGTACGACGAAGCTTCGCTTGAACCAACGCGTGAAACATGAGTTGTGCTCTTTGAGTATATCTCCGCCCATCCTCTGTTGGCCTCGGTCATTGTACGCCTTCTTAATAAAGATTTTGTGCTCTACCACCCAAGGATCGACCACGCCTATGTGTTGTAGCGCGACTAGGTTTGCTCTTTCAAAGTCGGCGAAGTCCTCGAAGTCGACATGCATTTCGCGGCGACCCTCACGGTAACCCCATCCAGCGAGCCTGCCGAGGTGCCTGTTGACGGGCAGACCAACGGGGTTCTTGATGCCTAGCTAATTAGTGCAGTAGGAGATGCACTCTTCGGTCAGAAAACCCCTGGCTATGCTTCCTTCTGGACTTGACATGTTGCGAACGTATCCTTTGATGACACCATTCATCCTTTCGAACGGCATCATGCTGTGCAGGAACGCCGCCCGAGTTGGATGATATCCTCCACTATATGGACCAGCAGATGCACCATAACGTCAAGAATGCGGGCGGAAGTACATCTCAAGCTCGCATAGTATCACCACGATCTCTTCCTGTAGCCTTCGAGTTGCCTCACGCCAATCGACTTCGAGAGATGACGTCAAGAAGTTGCATAGGCCAAATAGCGCTTTCACGGACGTGCGTGTCCATGATCCCACGGATTGCAACTGGAAGTATGCGTCATCAACACGTGACAGTCGTGAGACTTCATCCCGCTGAACTTCTGCTTCGCTGGGTCTAGGTATCTGCTTATCTTCCCCGCATAACCGTAAGGAAGTTTTACTCCTAGGAGGCAGGTGAAAAACTGCTCGATCTCCTCCTGACTTAGAGTGAAGCACGCGGGAGGGTAGTCATTTCCGGTCTTCTTGGCCTTTTTGCCTTTGCGACGACTTTCTGCGTCTTGCTTCGCCTCATCATCATCATCATCATCATCATTAGCGTGAAGCTCCTGCCTGATGCCCATTGATTTCAAGTCTGCCCTTGCTTTCGGCCCATCTTTGGTCCTCTCTGGCATGTTGAGTAGGGTACCAAGCAGACTCTCGCACACGTTCTTCGTGATATGCATGACATCAAGGCTGTGAGGCACACGGTGGATCTTTCAGTACGGCAAGTCCCAGAAAACAGACCTCGTTCTCCATACCTTCAGCAGCGGCTCTGGCGCCTTTCGCTTCTTTCCTAGCTCTGGCGCCTTTTTCTTCTTTCCCGGCAGTGGGCAGTCTTTCCAATTTTTCAACAGCTTGTCTATTTCCTCGCCACTCCTCGTACACGGGCGTTTTCGTGGTTCGGTTTCACCATCGAACAGATCCTTGCGTTTCCTCCACGGGTCATCGTCGCGAAGCCACCTTCGATGTCCCATGAACACGGTTTTCGAAGACCCAGGATCTCTATCTAGCTGGCGATACGTTGTGTCATCCATGCACCTTACGCATCCAGAAAATCCGTGGACTACCTGCCCAGCGAGATATCCGTAACCGAGTTAGTCGTGCATCGTCGTGAGCAGTGCGGCTCTCATAGGGAAATATTCTTTCTCTGCGGCGTCCCACGTATTGGCTGGCGTTTTCCACAGCGTGTCAAGCTCCTCTTTCAGCAGCCCCAGATACAGATTGATGTCGTTCCCTGGTTGTTTCGGCCCTTCAATTAGCATACTCATGTGAATGTACTTCCTCTTCATGCACAACCAGGGGGGAAGGTTGTACATCCACACAAACACAGGCCAGGTGCTATGTGTGCTTCTCTGGCTGCCAAACGGATTGACTCCATCGGTGCTCGCGCCAGACGATGTTCCTTGGATCGCTCCCAAATTCTGAGTCTTGAAGTTCAACGCTTGCCACTGGCTCGCATCCTTAGGGTGACTCAACATCTTGTCTTTTTTATCTATCTCCGGATCATTTGCGTCATCTTCTCGCTTCTTCTCCTCCCTATCCACGTGCCAACGGAGGAGCTTTGCTACCATAGGGTCCGCGAAATACCGCTGCAGACGAGGAGTGATCGGAAAGTACCACACCACTTTTCGAGGAGCTTTCTTCCTCTTCTTGTATCGAGTGACGCCGCACACCGGACATATGGTAGACTCTGCGTGCTCGTCCCGATAAATGATGCAATTGTTCATGCACACATGGTATTTCACGTGCAGTAAATCGAGAGGACACACGATTTTCTTCGCCTCCTCCAAACTTGTCGGGCACTTGTTCCCCTTGGGAAGTCGTTCGTGCCAGAATGACATGTTCTCGTCGAATCATGCGTCGGTCATTTTGTGTTTTACCTTCATCTCCAGAGCGATGAGCGTTACTTTCAGGCGGTTATCCTCGGGCCTGCATCCTTCATACAATGGAGTAACCGCGTCTAACTCAAGTTGATCCATCTTGGCTTTCTCTCGGGCGGCAGCTCTGGCGTTATCCGTCTGCTTGAGAAGCAGCTCTTGAATATGAGGGTCTTGCACCCAGCCCATCGATGGTCCAGCGTCGTCTGCTCCGCCGGCATCATCATCTTCATGATCATGCCCGTCGTCTGCTCCGGCATCTTCCTCACCATCATGTCCTGCATCTTCTACATGATGACTGTGTACAGCATCACCATCGTGATCATCTCCTGGGGATTCTCCGTCTTCTCGCCCGCCCGAGCCGCGGTGGTTGTCTTGCTGCCCTTCCTCATTTCTTGCCCGGCCCACATGGACGACTTCGTAGTCATCTTCATCACCTTGCCACCGATAGCCATCCATGAAACCACGCAAGAGCAGGTGGTCCCGCACCTGCCCGGAATCCGGGTCCGCAATAAGGCTCTTCAGCTTGCATCTTTGACACGGACATCTTATCTCCGTCTCGTTCTTTTGAAGCATCTCGGCCTTCGCGGACCTCAAAAACCTATTCACGATGCCTTCGGTCATCGTGCGGACTATGGTCGTCATGGGTAGAGCAAAATGATATGTTAGAACCAAACAAAAATTTGGCATGACTTTCCCTAAAAATAGGACCAAAAAGAATGCTTAATGCCAAAATTCTCACTAAACGGAAATGAATCAACATTCCGCAAAATATTGGCAACTATCGCATTTCAAATACCGTACACCTCCAAACACAAACACAAACATATGCAACACCACAAACATATGCAACACCACTAACATACATAGATCTAGCTAGGCCATAAAAAGTGCATGTGCACATTGTTGTAGGGAGAACAACATAAATATAGCTTCCCCTTACTTACCTATTAAAAAAGGTAATTTAACCACTTAATTTGAATGAATCTATGGTGGACATGAGGTGAAAAGAGGAGGCACCGAGACAAGGAGGAGGTGGAGAGAATGAAGTGGGGAGAAAGTGAGTGTGGGTAGGAGAGGTTGTCCAAAATATCTTGTTGTTGCTCACTTACTAATGGCGCACCAGCACTAAATGCGCCATTAGTAATCCAGGTTACTAATGGCGCACCTTCGGCGGTGCGCCATTAGTAGTTACAAAAAAAAAAAATACTAATGGCGCACTGATCCGCAGTGCGCCATTACTAGTTTAAACTAGTAATGGCGCACGGTTGATCAGTGCGCCATTAGTAGTATTGCAAAAAAAGGAATAAAAAATATAATAAAAAACAACATTAGTGGCGCACTTTCGGACGGGTGCGCCATTAGTAGTTACAACTACTAATGGCGCATTTTATCTGGATGCGCCATTAGTATGTTTGGACAGGCGTACTAGTTCAAAAAAAAAATTTGATACTAATGACGCACCCTTTGCCTGGTGCGCCATTAGTAGTTTCAACTCTAATGGCGTATCAGCAGCTGGTGCGCCATTAGTATATACTAATGGCGCACCAACTGTCTGGTGCGCCATTAGTGTCAATCCCATCTATAGCCCTTTTTCTAGTAGTGGCAGTTGACATATATCACCGTAGGAGCATCGTGTGGGTGAAGAGAAGTTCATCCACACGCGCGTGGACTGGGTGGTGACTGTGTGGGCAGGAACTGGTTCGCCCACACGGCGCAGCTGGCAACCCTGCGCTATGGGTCGTGTGGGCAAGCGCTCTAAGAGCATCTCTAGCCGCGCCCTCAACAAGGCCCCCAAGCGATATTTTCGCGCCGGCGCCGAAAAAATGGCCCAGTCACGCCCCAGGAGCCCGTTTTTCGCTGGCTTGGGCCAAAATTAGCGCCGGCGGACCCAGGCCGAACCCTCCGCGCTGGGGGCGCCTGGGGGCGCCGGATCGAGCGGTTTTGGCACGAACAGGGGCGGGCCCGCCTCGTTAGTGAGACGCCGCTTCGTCGCCCTCATCGCCTCGGTTCCCGCGGGAATCAATGCCAAGGCTGGCCAAGGCTGCCGCGCTGCCTGGCTGGTCAGCCTCCATTGATGATCCATTGATGCCTCACGGGCGGCGCAGTGAAGGCGTTGCCGACGCTCGTCCCGCCAGCTCCCCGCCACGCGTCGCCCAACATGCAGCCTCCTCCCCGTCGCCTCGCTCGGCTATAAAAGGAGACCCCTCCCCACTCGGCTATATCCATCTGTCATGTTTGTATGATAATTGCCATGTTGTAATGTTTGCAGAAACTATGGAGCACGACCGAGACGAGGAAGCAGAACAGGTGTTGGGGGACATAGTCGCAAACGGTGGTGATGTCTTGTCGTATCTCAACGAAACCGATGGTCTGGAAGGAGAGGGTGAAGCAGGCTACGGTTATCGAACAACGGAGGAGGAAGGACATGATTATGATGGCTCCAGTGACCGAATGCCCGTGCAAGAAGGAGACCGTGATGACGGCTCCGGTGACCGAACAGAGTCCGGCCAGGTATATATATTAATTAAGCATGTGTTGACTAGCTAATTGATGCATTAATTGTTTTGGTATCTACACGTATTAACTCTCGTCTCTCTTCTTTTTTCTAGCCCTCCGGATCGAGCACATCTTCGGTAAAGAGACGAGGTCCAAAGAAAAAGTTGCGCTCGGATGAAAGGTTCACGATCACAGCAATCACGCGCGATGGCCAACCGATTGAACCCCTCCGGACCAAGGAAGCATTTTCTGCTCAGTGCGGGGTTCTTGTTAGGGACATGACCCCTATCAGCATCGAGCTATGGAATGAGCCTAAGAAGGAAGAGCTTCAAGTTTATTTTATCGAAGATAGACAAAAAGAGGATCTTTGGAAAGCACCGAAGGTAAATTTTACCCTACCGGAAGAGGAGGATCCGGAGAATCCAGTTATAGAGCCATTGATCAAGTCCAGTGCTCTCAAGGGGATGGCAGATCTATTCAGGAGGTGGAAAAATGACCTGAAAGCAAAGTTTGTCGACAAATAAAAGACACCAGAATATATCGGCCCATGAGAAGCTCAGAGATCAATGGGACACATTTGTGGCCAACAAGACATCGGAGAGGAGTAAGAAGATGTCACCGACAAACAAGATAAATGCTGCGAAAAAGGAGCATCACCATCGCATGGGGTCAGGTGGCTACCTCAAAGCCCGGCCGTTGTGGGCCAAGGCTGAGAATGACCTCCTTGATAAAGGGGTCGAACCAGAGACATTGAACTGGCTAAACCGTTCAAGGACTTGGTTCTTCGAGGTTGGCAGAACCTTGGACCCTGTAACAGGGAAGTGCGTTTGGATGAGCGAGCAACTGCGAATACCCGTCACGAAGCTTCAGGACTATATCGCCGCAGCGCAGGAAGGGTTGTTCGTTCCAGGCAGAGAGAAGGACGAGCTCACAATGGCCCTCTGGAATCCTGAGCACCCTGGACGGACACGAGGCATGCCAGGCTCCGTTCTGTGGAAGGCTAGGTTTTCGTACGCATGCGGTTACAAATGCCAAGAGAGGAGGAGGAAAGTGGAGCAGAGCGGACTGCAGGAGCTGCACGCAAGGGTACGGAAGCTAGAGGAACGAGAAGCAGTTCGAAGCATGTGACTTGCCGAATCTACCCCGCCATCTCAGCCACTACTAGGAAAAGGCCTACTAGTGGCGCACCAGTTTTGCCTACTAATGGCGCACTACTGGTGCGCCACTAGTACCACATCACTAGTATTTTTTACTAATTGCGCACCACTGGTGCGCCATTAGTTTACCAGATACTAATGGCACACATGTAGTGCGCCATTAGTATGCCTAGAGGTGCGCCATTACTATCTCACTATGTAACGGGGCACCACATAGGAGTGCGCCATTAGTAAAAAAAAATTAAAAAAAAATTCAATTTTTTTATTAATCTCGGGTCACTATGGCTTAATCTCGGGTCAATATGCTTAATCTCAGGTCAAATCACACTCCGTGGTCAAACTTCCCAAAAGGTCACCTATCCTCACACTACTCCAGCCCAAGCACGCTTAACTTCGAGTTCTATCCAACCCCAAAGACCGGCTCACTTCACAGGCACTTGTTGATATATCTAGCATATCAATCCTATTAAACCTTGTTGATGTTTAGGACTTCGTTCATGTTCATGAGTATGATGAAATTTTGAAAATTTATTTCAAACTTCCGTTCATATTACGTATCATATTTTGAAAAAAATTTGAAACTATTTTTTTCTGTTACTAGTGGCGCACCTAGCAAATGGTGCGCCACTAGTAAGTTGGAATTTTTTCTAATTTTTTTTGCCTCTAGATCTTGAAAACCGCGTAACTTTTTTTCTGTTAGGTTTTTGAGGATTTTGAAAATTTTCAACGAGGTTTGCCCACTTAAATTCGGATGTAACTTTTCGAGTAGATAATTTTTCATATAAAACACTTTTTAATCCGAGTTCGTATGCAAAAGTTATGCCAATTTTTACAAATTCCTGAGAGATTTTGCAAATAAAGTCGAAATTCATATTTGTAAATTTTCCAAACAACTAGACCACATATCACGTGGAAAACTTATTTTCTTTTATTTTTTTTGACATTTCCATCATTTTCTTTTATTTATTTTAAACTGAAAAGGCGGTCCACAGGGGCGGGGGGGAGGGGTGCATTCGTGGGAATTTTGGGTCAAAATTAGTAATGGCGCACCGTGGGTGTGGTGCGCCATTACTAGTTTAAGTAATGGCGCACCACACCCACGGTGCGCCATTACTAACTTTGAAAAAATAAAAAAAAAATAAAGAAAAAAAATTGTTAGTAATATCACTAGTAGAAAAAGGGTCAAATGTGAAGCACAATAGTGCCGGTTTGAATTTCAGCCGGCACTAATGTGTACATTAGTGCCGGTTCGTGGCGGCGATCAATAGCACCGGTCCGTGGCGAACCTTTAGTACCGGTTCATGCCACGAACCGGTACTAAAGAGGCTGTGTCAGCCTGTGGTCAGGCTGTGGCCCCACCATCACCATTTAGTGCGGTTCGTACCACTTAACCGGTACTAATGAGGTTATGGCAAGCTGTTTTAGTCCCACCTCGCCCCCTAACAAGCCTTTTACCATCTAAAATATGTTATTTCTCAAACTATCACAAGCACTTGGTCTTCATTGAACTCTATGTGTAGGATTTGTGGCCGCAATATGAGTCTTCATCGGTTTATAAATCGTTGATGACTCATATTGACAATTCAGATTGTACACATAAAGATCATTGATGATCAAAGTATTTTTTATGTTATAAGATCATATTGACAATTTAGACTGTAAAGAAATATAAGATCATGATCTAAATGCTCTTATATTTTTTGCGTTAAGTATGCACCATTCAAAGCATTTAATGATTTGTTTTGAGAACTAAATGACCTGCAAATTGAAAAGCACTACAAATGAACTCTGAAAAAGTTGAAACTTGGCATGATATCATCATTTCACCCACATATCATGTTCAAAAAAGTAGAGAGGGTTACGGCAAAAACTGGATGCACTTTGTTTACAAACTGGACAATCTCTTTCGAAGTATTCGGGTTTATGACGAAATTAAACTCATCTGTTACAAAGGCATTTCATTTTTTAAACTTATTACAACTCCAGGCTTTTTGTGCATTCAGTATGCACCATTCAACTGCTAGGCGGGAGGAGCTCTTAAGTACCGGCTCCAACTACTAGGCGGGAGGAGCTCTTTAGTACCGGTTCCAACTGCTAGGCGGGAGGAGCTCTTTAGTACCGGTTCGTGGCGAACCTTTAGCACCGGTTCATGGATGAACCAGTACTACAGTTTCATGTAAGGCTGGGGCCCCACGAACTGGTACTAATGAGGTTGTGTCATGTAAGGCTGGGGCCCCACGAGCACCTTTAGTATCGGTTCATGGATGAACCAGTACTACAGTTTCTTAGTAAGTTGTTTTTAGTCCCACCTCGCCAAGAGAGAGGGACTAGGAGCGTTTATAAGCCCTGAGTGCAGAGAGCGATGAAGAAGAGGCTCAATGTTCACGTTAGTTAGCTTCAAGCCTTTAGGAATATGGTAGACTGCACGAGCTATGCGCAGTGCAGTTTACACTATTCCGAAAGGCTTGAAGCAAATTAACGAGCATTGCACCTCTTTTTTATTTTTTATAACTTATTACAACTCCGGACTTCTTCTGTTATGGCAAAAACTAATTACACGTCGGCATTTCTTTTTTATAAACTTTGGTTATAACTCCAGACTTTGACCATCAAGTTTTGCAGAAAAGAAAAAATAGCAGAAAAGAAAAATAGCAGAAAAGAAGAAAAACTATAGCTGAAAAGAAAAAAACTATATAAAAACTACTCAGAAATAAATAGAAGAAAATAAATATAGCAGAAAAGAAAAAACTACTCAGAAATAAATAGAAGAAAAATAAAGCAGAAAAGAAAAAATTATATTTGCTATTTTTCAATCGTTTACAAAATGACCGTGAAATTGAAAATCACTACAAAATGAACTCTGAAAATGTTGAATTTTGGCAAACTAGATGAAAAACTACTCACAAATAAATAGAAGAAAATAAATATAACAGAAAAGAAAAAACTATACAAAAAACTACGCAGAAATAAATTGAAGAATATAAAGCAAAAAAGAAAAAAACTATAAAAAAATTGGGGCGCTACCCTGTGGGCCTGCTAGGCCGAGGGCGAGCAGTTACAGGCCTTAAATGCCCAGCAGACTCACAGGGCAGCGCGCAGAATTTAGGCCCACAAGCCTGCTATATAGAGGAGTTCAATGAGGTAGACGCGGCTGGGTTTATAAATCAGTGCGGCTATCCTTCGCCCGCCGAGGTGGGACAAAACTTTGGGGTGGCAGCGCGAGGCCTTTATTACCGGTTGGTGGCTCCAACCGGTACTAAAGACCACCCTTTACTACCGGTTTGAGCCACCAACCGATACTAAAGGCCTGCTCTTCCTGCCTCTTGGCCTGGCCAAAGTTGGCCTTTAGTACCGGTTGGTGGCTCGAAGCGGTACTAAAGGCCTCTCCTATATATACAACACTTACGAAAATTTCAGTTACATCTCCCCACTTCTTCGCGTCTCCAACCTCTCGTGACGCCGCGCGCCGCTCGATTCCCGTCGTTGCCGGCCACGCGCCCGTCGCCCGTCGCCCGTCGTCCGCCCGTCGTCGCCGTCGCCCGCCGCCGCCGCCCGTCGTCGCCGCCGTCCGTCATCGTCGCGCCACGGTCCGCCCAGTCGTACTCTCTCGCTCTCCGTACCAGCCTGCTGGCACTGCCCAGTCGACGCCGCCGCCCCGCCCAGACGCCTGGCGCCCCTTCATATATACACACACATATATACACACACACATACACACACACATACACACATACACACACACACACATACACACACACACACATTTTTTTACTTATTTTCTGTTTTCTGTTTTTAGAAAATTTAATTAGATATTAATTAGCTAGGTATGTGAGATTTGAACTAGTTGAATAATTAATATAACTAGTTTATTTTAGTAAGAAAATTGTCGAACTAGTTTATTTAGGTATTTGAGATTTGAACTAGTTGAATAATTAATATAACTAGTTTATTTTTAGTAAGAAAATTGTCGATATCTGAGATTTGATGATCTAATTGAAATATTATTTGTTAATGAGTTTTTCTGTTTATTTAATGTTTTATATATTTTGAGTTTATATAAATGTTAGATTAATGTCGAATGTTAAATGAATATAGTTAGATATATATTTGAATTGGCTAGATATTAATTAATGTTAGACAGTAATAAGTGTTTAATGTTTCACCTATATGAACATATAGGAAACGTCATCTGACGACGAAAAAGATTTCATTATGTGCGAACACTGTGAAGACCAGCACGGCCTGTGCGACAGAAATTTCCTTGTTGATGGTAGGCGCTTCAGCATCAAGCTGAATGAGGCATTCGAAGTGGATACAGTAAGTCACAACGGCAATTATTATTTAAATGCAAAACTTATGCTTCATTTGCTTCAACTTATAATTTTAAACCATGACTTATGCTTCATTTGCTTCAACTTATAATTTTAAATTTTCACTATTCTACTAGCGCATCCCCTGCCATGCAAGAATTTTTGTCTTGGATAAGATAGGTTTTAGTGCTATAGATGATATGGAGGTAAAGAGAATTTACTTGAAGACGGAGCATGGGTATACTTTCAACGTCAAATTATATAATGGAGACACATACACCCATTTTGAATGCAAAACTTGGCAAGCACTATGCAAGGCTTATGCATTTGAGCCTGATATGGTTATCACCTTTGATATTCGTCCGGAAGATGATATTGAAGGTAATATAGACATTTGGGTCGATGTGCAAACGCCTCCAGTTCTACCATTATGTGAGTTTTTCTCAACCATGCATGCATATGTTTATGTCTTTGATACAATTTATTCAAAAATAGTTGAGAACTAATTTGTATTGTCAGCTTATTTCGGTTCAAGAAAACATGTCTGGCGCTTGGTAGACAGGACCTACTACTGCCCCGGGGCTCAACTAAACTGCGAGGAGATAAGTCATTATGTTTCATGGCTTGAGGATCTTAATACTGTCAAGACAAATTTTTTTCCTGAACTTAGAGATGTTAGTACTCAAAACGTGCGACCAATGGTGATCGTATTGAACTACGGTCACATCTATAATCAAAAGATGGTAAGATTTTAACTATTTGTCCTTAATTAGTGCATCTTTTGCATATATTATTTTTGAAGCTAAACTTTCATTGCTTAGTATATTAATTACTATACGATGTTCTTCAACAGGGACTTCCGATGACAGTTGTGCCTCAGTGGATCGAGACAAAAGGTCGCATATCAATGGTTAGCTTACGACCAAGATTTCCTACATTGCACATGAGTGCATTCAGGTTTTCTGAAAGCGAAGAATGCTTAATAGTGAAAGATTGGAGCAAAATTGTTAACGATCGCAGAGAAGTACTAGGGGCAGCAAGGAGAAGCGCAACCCAAGATTAGGAGACAGATTCATCTGCATGCTCCAAAGATGATGAATCAGGAGAGCTATACATGTTCTGTGCTATTCTACCTGAGAGGGAGCAGCAGGAGTAGCTAGTTCATGCTCTTAATTAGTACTTGTCATCTCTCATGCATGTCCGTATTGTCCTGAACTTCGATGTTGGTGATGATTATGTTGAACTCGATGATATCTTTGCTTCTGTTACAAAGTGAATTTTTCTTCTTTAAGCTAGCCAGTGTTGGTGATGATTAGATAGCTAGCGGTAATGACTATGACTAAAATAGTGGTAATTAATGACGACTACGATGATTTTTAGCGTGCTAAAGTTTATTTATTTATTCATATGCGATGATGATAATGATGATGATGATCATGATGACGACGACTACAACTCATTATAACGTAAAACAATCCTAAATTAAATTGATAACACAAATTTAATTGAAAAATAAAAAATAAAACAAAAACCCATAAACATTTAGTACCGGTTGGTGTTACCAACCGGTACTAAAGGTGCCACGTGGTTTCCCTTTAGCACCGGTTCGTGCTGAACCGGTACTAAAGGGGCTTTAGTGCCGGTTACGGAACCGGCACTAAAGAGCCTTACGAACCGGTGCTATTGCCCAGTTCTGCACTAGTGAATGGCGCACCGTGGGTGTGGTGCGCCATTACTTGTTTTAACTACTAATGGCGCACCAGACCCACGGTGTGCCATTACTAACTTTGAAAAAAAATTGAAAAAAATTTACTAGTGGCGCACTGTGGATGTGGTGCGCCATTACTAGTTTAACTAGTAATGGCGCACTATCCCCTGGTGCGCCATTAGTAGTTTTGAAAAAAAATTAAAAAAAATTGTTACTAATGCCGCACCGTGGATGTGGTGCACTATTAGTATTTGGACACTAATGGCGCACCAACACATGGTGCGCCATTAGTATTTGGACACATGTCTGGTGCGCCATTAGTGTCCATATCATCTATAGCCCTTTTCCTAGTAGTGAGCGGAGAAGTAGCGTGGCTTCCACCGAGCTGCTTCAGCTAGAGCCTGTCTTCACGGCTACTGCTAGCTCTCTCGTGGATGCTATTACGGAGTCTCAACATTGCCACCTTATGACGCAATGGCAGAACTACAAAGTCAAGGCGGCTGTCAGCTCTATTCGACCTCCTGAACCCGGCGCAACTTTTTACTGCCGTCCAATTCCAGAAGGATATGCTAGGGTGATGGTGGACGAAATAACATAGGGATTTGAGGAGCTCGTGCTTGACCACCCTATCGGTGAAGGGGAGACTCTGTTGGGTTCTGCTCTGATGACTCCATGCCTATGGCGGAAGGAGCTCATCAACCTTCCGAACTGGACGCCTCCGCCTCCTCCTCCTCCTCCTCCTGCGGCGAGTCAGGGCACTCTGCCTCCTCCTTCGCCTGCTCCTCTGGCGAGTGATCAGGGCACTCCACCTCCTTCTCCAGCGCGTGGCGGCACTCTGCCTCCTTCTCCGCCTGTGCCAGCGCGCCCGACCAGCCAGCCTCCTCCTTCTCCGCCTCGTCAGCAAGGGCGGAAGAGACCTACTGCCACTCCAGCTGCTCCGGCGCATCGTAGTCCTTCTCCTCCACCTCGTAAGCAACAAAATAAGACAGCAGCTGCCGCTCGGCCTGCTCCGGCGTCTAGCAGTACAGCTAGAGGCGGGAGGCAATACAGATTCGGTCCATCTTCCAAGACTCCAGAGAAGTTACCGTACGAGATGACCAAAAAGGAAAATGCGGAGATCTGTAAAGCTCAAGTGAAGGACTACTTGAAAACGCAAAGAGCTAAGAAACATCCACCTTCGGAGGAGAAGATAGATCTGGTGAAAGCGAAGCGCACTTTGGATGCCCTGCAGCGACCACCACCGTCTCCGCCGCGAACCAACTATGAGCGCATTACTGAAAGGACATATAAGGAAGCGAAGCGGTCGGGAAGTATTTGCAGTGACAAAAGGTTACAAGAACGAAGAAGTGGGAAACCCCAGCTCGGCGAACAAGCGAACCAATCATGCCCCCGCTCAAGGTGTCTAGCGATATCGTCGCTAATCATCCGGGGATCTTGCCCTGTACCAATCCTGCAGATTACATGCACGACAACGATGCACATTTTGATATAATGGAGGTGGACGAATTCAAATACGAGTATGGGAAGCCTCTTGTCAAAGATGGAACTACTCTAACAACGATGATGCGAAGATTCCATGATTGGTACATGGAAACCTGTATAAAGTCTGCGAAGAAAATCAGTACTTTGACGCTGAAAGTTAAAGAGGATCAGCACAACCTCGTTGGAATTGAGCAGTTGTCTGTTCTATTTGAGGAATCCTTCCAGTTTTTCAATCAAAAGGCCCACGATAAATTAACAGTCACTTGCTACTGTCTGTAAGTACTACTTTTGTCATTAAGTCTCTATATATAGCTCAGCTCTTTCATTGCATGTATATATAATTATCCTCACTATATTATGCAGATTGAAGATCGTCCAATGCAGAAAAGCTGAAATGTATAATATTGGGTTCATTAACACAAATCTCATAGATGAATAAATGGTTACATTTCATGCCAAAGAAACCGAGGACAACTTGCTAAGATCGTTGGTAATAAATCAAAACAAAGATACAATACTCTTTCCTTACAACTTCAAGTGAGTGTTACTGTCTTGTGCTTATTCGGTTTCCCTTAATTATTACTCGAGGTTATAGTAATTAATGTAATTGATGAGTTATGCGTGCGTGGGCAGCTTCCACTGTATTTTGCTAGAGATTAAGCTTGAGCAGGGACTAGTAAACGTCTTAAGACTCGAGAAGAAAAAATTCGGAGGAGTATGCGACCATGACTAAAATGCTCGACAAGTAAGTTGAATCAATCATTATCGCACCATATCGGCAAATTTTTTCATTTCATGAGATCAAGTAATTGTTTTCTTTGTCTCGCGGGGTTTGGAAAGTATTCACCGCACAAGTTCCGAGACTACCGCGGGATCTGCGATGAAAATACTCGAAAGTAAGTACTACTAGCTAGCTAGTTCCGCGCATCTCCCATTAATTCTAGCTACTTTCATCAATGCCATTTATAATGCTTCATTATCAGTTTGATTAACCTCTATTTCTCGTAAAGTGCTTGTGGCAGGAAGCCAGGAATAATTATTGTGGATACTACGTCTGCGAGTTCATCTACAACGCGACGGCCAAGAATAGGCGGGGCTACTCTAAAAGACAATATGAAGTGCGTAAGCAAAAATATTCACAAGTTTAGTTTATTACCATCATTTCTGTTGAGTTTCATTCATATATATGTATTGACCCCCTTATTCAAATTAGATGTGGCAGATGCCGGATGAACTCCTACCACAAGATCGCATGCGAACAATTCAAGAGGAATTGGCTGGATTCTTTCTTGACCACGTCATCAATAAAGCCGGAGAATACCATGCATGTGGAAATTGAGTTCATATGTTAGGGTATTGTAAGAGATCTTACACATTGTATATATATATATATACATACATATATACGGAAACTTGTTGTTCGACCAATCTTTCGAAGAAGGAGAGGTCGATCACTTCCGTCTGTATATGTTCATGACGATCTTCTGTACTTAATGGTTTCCTTCATTTGCTTACTAGGTAGCTAGCGTGTCGAGTCCTCTCTTTACGTATAGTACGTAGCGTCGACCAAAAAACGGAGATAAGAGAGGACACTTCTCTCTATTATAGCTAGCTAACACAATATATGAAACCCCTAAACTAAATTAACCCTACAAAACCCCCAAAACCCCCAAACCCCCCTTTCAGAAAAAAAAAACAAAAATCCCAGCCCCTGAGCTGCTGACGCGTGAAAGCCTTTTGGTCCCGGTTGGCGGATGTACGTTAGCCAAGGCATCAATAAAGTGTCATTTTGTATCTTTCGTTTTATTAAACTTCAAAAAGTACATGCTTCAGAAAAAAAAACAAAAAACCCAGCCCCTGAGCTGCTGACGCGTGAAAGCCTTTTGGTCCCGGTTGGTGGCATCAACCGGGACAAAAGGTCCCCCTGCCTGGGCAAGCGGCAGCGGCCACGTAGAGCCTCATCTGTCCCGGTTCCTGGGCGAACCGAGACTAAAGGTATAGGGCTTTAGTACCGACCCTTTAGTCCCGACTCGGGAACCGGGACAAATGAACCTCACGAACCGGGACGAATGACACTTTTTCTACTAGTGTCAGTTGGTCGCACCTAATTTGATTGGTTCTTCAACCATGCTGTTCTGCTAAATGCATGTCCTAATTAAGGAAGACACTACTAACAGTAATACACATGTTAAATTCTTCTGTTACATGGAAATGGCCACTTTGGGTCATATTCAAAAGTAACCTATTTGCAAATGGAAATGCCAATCACTCATTCCACAACTTCTCACTATTCTTTTAGGTTGAGTTCTCTTCATCAAAACACAATATTTCTACAAGACCCGCTTCGGTACACCCCCCTCACAAAACGTGTAAAGGGCAGTATGGACCATTAACATATCGTACACAGTTTGTTGGATATATACGGATGTACGTTAGCCAAGGCATCAATACAGTGTCATTTTGTATCTTTCGTTTTATTAAACTTCAAAAAGTACATGCTTCGCCAAGTGGGATTCGAACCAACAAAAGCCACCTCTACACGTGAAACTGCTAACCACTACGATACTTCACTTGTTACGCCATAAAACTTCTTTCCTGCTACTTATCGCATTATAATGCTAATCAAAAAACACACATTTCCCATCTAATTATTTTTTAGGTTTGGCCGTTTTCTGTTGTTTTTTTTTTACTTTTTTTGCTTATTTCTTAATATTGTTCTTTCTATACTTAATTCGCAGAACTTTTTAAAATTCGTTAACTCTTTCAAAATTATGAATTTTTTAATAAACTTTTTATGAACTCATGAATTTTTTCAATCATGATTTTTTAGTCTTCAATTTTATTTCAAATTCATGAACTTTTTTGAGTCTACGGTTTTATTTCAAATTTGTGAGCTTTTTAAAAGTTTCATGAGCACATGGAACTTTTTTCAATGGTTTTATGCTTACAACCAGACGCATTGTGTACGTTCGGGTAGGCCAGAAGGGCAAGTTTCGAACCACTTTTTTTTCACCTCTGAACTCACTCAATTTTTTTCCACACCCTGGCATCACCATGGCCAGCATGCATGTTGGTTTCTGACATTTTATGTTTTTTTCTAGACTTTTCGGTGATTAAACCCTAAAACACAAGACCGAATTCGTTCAAAGCTTGCATGGGGGACAACACACTACTAGAAAAAGGGCTATAGATGGGATTGACACTAATGGCGCACCAGAAAGTTGGTGCGCCATTAGTATATACTAATGGCGCACCACATGCTAATACGCCATTAGAGTTGAAACTACTAATGGCGCATCATGCAAAGGGTGCGCCATTAGTATCAATTTTTTTTTTGAACTAGTGCGCCTGTCCAAACATACTAATGGCGCATCCTGCTTAAGTGCGCCATTAGTAGTTGTAACTACTAATGGCGCACCACGCAGTGGGTGCGCCATTAGTATAGAAAAATTTTTTTTGAACTAGTGCGCCTGTCCAAACATACTAATGGCGCATCCCGGCGAAGTGCGCCATTAGTAGTTGTAACTACTAATGGCGCACCATGCAAGTGGTGCGCCATTAGTATCAAAATTTTTTTTAACTAGTGCGCCTGTCCAAACATACTAATGGCGCATCCAGATGAAGTGCGCCATTAGTAGTTGTAACTACTAATGGCGCACCGCGCAAAGGGTGCGCCATTATTATTTTTTTTATTTTTGCAAATCTACTAATGGCGCACCGCCAGGAGGTGCGCCATTAGTTACCTTGATTACTAATGGCGCATTTGGTGCTGGTGCGCCATTAGTAAGTGGGCAGCAACAAGATATTTTGGACAGCCTCTCCTACCCACACTCACTTTCTCCCCACTTCATTCTCTCCACCTCCTCCTTGTCTCGGGTGCCTCCTCTTTTTCACCTCATTTCCACCATAGATTCATTCAAATTAAGTGGTTAAATTACCTTGTTTTAATAGGTAAGTTCGCCCTACAACAATGTGCACATGCACTTTTTACGGCCTAGCTAGATCTATGTATGTTCGTGGTGTTGCATATGTTTGTGGTGTTGCATATGTGTTTGTGTTTGGAGGTGTACCGGTATTTGAAATCGATAGTTGCCAATATTTTGCGGAATGTTGATTCATTTCCGTTCAAGCGAGAATTTTGGCATTAAGCATTCTTTTTGGTCCTATTTTTAGGGAAAGTCATGCCAAATTTTGTTTGGTTCTAAAATATCGTTTTGCTCTACCCATGGCGACCATAGTCCGCACGATGACCGAAGGCATCGTGAATAGGTTTTGAGGTCCGCGAAGGCGAGATGCTTCAAAAGAACGAGGCGGAGATAAGATGTTCGTGTCGAAGATGCAAGCTGAAGAGCCTTATTGCGGACCCGGATTCCGGGCAGGTGCGGGGCCACCTGCTCTTGCGTGGTTTCATGGATGGCTATCGGTGGCAAGGTGATGAAGATGACTATGAAGTCGTCCATGGGGCGGGCATGAAATGAGGAAGGAAGCAAGACAACCACCGCGGCTCGGGCGGGCGAGAAGACGAAGAATCCCCAGGAGATGATCACGACGGTGATGCTGTACACAGTCATCATGTAGAAGATGCAGGACATGATGATGAGGAAGATGCCGGAGCAGGCGACGGGCATGATCATGAAGATGATGATGCCGGCGGAGCAGACGACGCTGGACCATCGATGGGCTGGGTGCAGGACCCTCATATTCAAGAGCTGCTTCTCAAGCAGACGGATAACGCCAGAGCTGCCGCCCGAGAGAAAGCCAAGATGGATCAACTTGAGTTAGACGCGGTTACTCCATTCTATGAAGGATGCAGGCCCGAGGATACCCGCCTGAAAGTAACGCTCATGGCTCTGGAGATGAATGTAAAACACAAAATGACCGACGCATGCTTCGACGAGAACATGTCATTCTGGCACGAACGTCTTCCCAAGGGGAACAAGTGCCCGACCAGTTTGGAGGAGGCGAAGAAAATCGTGTGTCCTCTCGATTTACCGCACGTGAAATACCATGTGTGCATGAACAATTGCATCATTTATCGGGACGAGCACGCGGAGTCTACCATATGTCCGGTGTGCGGCGTCACTCGATACAAGAAGAGGAAGAAAGCTCCTCGAAAAGTGGTGTGGTACTTTCCGATCACTCCTCGTCTGCAGCGCTATTTCACGGACCCTAAGGTAGCAAAGCTCCTGCGTTGGCACGCGGATAGGGAGGAGAAGAAGCGAGAAGATGACGCAAATGATCCGGAGATAGATAAAAAAGACAAGATGCTGAGTCACCCTAAGGATGCAAGCCAGTGGCAAGCGTTGAACTTCGAAGACTCAAAATTTGGGAATGATCCAAGGAACATCGTGCTGGGCGCGAGCACCGATGGAGTCAATCCGTTTGGCAGCCAGAGAAGCACACATAGCACCTGGCCTGTGTTTGTGTGGATGTACAACCTTCCCCCCTGGTTGTGCATGAAGAGGAAGTACATTCACATGAGTATGCTAATTGAAGGGCCGAAACAACCAGGAGCGACATCAATCTGTATCGGGGCTGCTGAAAGAGGAGCGACACGCTGTGGAAAACGCCAGCCAATATGTGGGACGCCAGAGAAAGAATATTTCCCTATGAGAGCCGCACTGCTCACGACGGTGCACGACTATCTCGGTTACGGATATCTCGCGGGGCAGGTAGTCCACGGATTTTCTGGATGCGTAAGGTGCATGGATGACACAACGTATCACCAGCTAGATAGAGATCCCGGGTCTTCGAAAACCGTGTTCATGGGACATCGAAGGTGGCTTCGCGACGATGACCCGTGGAGGAAACGCAAGGATCTGTTCGATGGTGAAACCGAACCCCGAAAACGCCCGTGTACGAGGAGCGGCGAGGAAATAGACAAGCTGTTGAAAAATTGGAAAGACTGCCCACTGCCGGGAAAGAAGCAAAAGGCGCCAGAGCCGGGAAAGAAGCGAAAGGCGCCAGAGCCGCTGCTGAAGGTATGGAAAACGAGGTCTGTTTTCTGGGACTTGCCGTACTGGAAGATCCACCGTGTGCCTCACAGCCTTGATGTCATGCATATCACGAAGAACGTGTGCGAGAGTCTGCTTGGTACCCTGCTCAACATGCCAGAGAGGACCAAAGATGGGCCGAAAGAAAGGGCAGACTTGAAATCAATGGGCATCAGGCAAGAGCTTCACGCTAATGATGATGATTATGATGATGATGATGATGATGATGAGGCAAAGCAGGACACAGAAAGTCGTCGCAAAGGCAAAAAGGCCAAGAAGACCGGAAATGACTACCCTCCCGCGTGCTTCACTCTAAGTCAGGAGGAGATCGAGCAGTTTTCACCTGCCTCCTAGGAGTAAAACTTCCTTCTGATTACGCTGGGAAGATAAGCAGATACCTAGACCCAGTGAAGCGAAGTTCATGGGATGAAGTCTCACGGTATCGCGTCTTGATGACGCAGATACTTCCAGTTGCAATCCATGGGATCATGGACGCGCACGTCCGTGAACGCTATTTGGCCTATGCAACTTCTTCGACGTCATCTCTCAGAAGTCGATTGGCGTGAGGCAACTCGGAAGGCTACAGGAAGAGATCGTGGTGATACTATGCGAGCTTGAGATGTACTTCCCGCCCGCATTCTTCGACGTTATGGTGCATCTGCTGGTCCATATAGTGGAGGATATCATCCAACTCGGGCCGACGTTCCTGCACAGCATGATGCCGTTCGAAAGGATGAATGGTGTCATCAAAGGATACGTTCGCAACATGTCACGTCCAGAAGGAAGCATAGCCAGGGGCTTTCTGACCGAAGAGTGCATCTCCTACTGCACGAATTATCTAGGCATCGAGAACCCCGTTGGTCTGCCCGTCAACAGGCACCTCGGCAAGCTCTCTGGATGGGGTTACCGTGAGGGTCACCGCGTAATGCATGTCGACTTCGATGGTCGACTCGCCGACTTTGAAAGAGCAAACCTAGTCGCGCTACAACACATAGACGTGGTCGATCCTTGGGTGGTACAGCACAAAACCTTTATTAAGAAGACGTACAATGACCGAGGCCAACAGAGGACGGACGGAGATATACTCAAAGAGCACAACTCATGTTTCACGCGTTGGTTCAAGCAGAAGCTTCTGTCGTACCCTTTACATAAGGATTCTTCCGCGGAACAACAACTCATATTCGCCTTGTCACAGGGCGCCGAGCACAACCTGATGACCTATGAGGCGTACGATATCAACGGCTACACATTCTACACCGAGGCCAAGGACATGAAGAGCGATGGTTATCAAAACTCCGGGGTAACGATGGAATCCTACACCGGTAACGACAAGGACAGATACTACGGAAGGATCAAGGAGATCTGGGAGCTGAGCTACGCTGGAGAGAAGGTCCCGATGTTCCATGTCAGATGGGCCAAGAACGTCATAAAAGAAGACCGGTATTTCACCACCATGGTTATACCCGAAGCCAAATCCAAGACCGCGGGCGCAAAAGTCATCGCGAAAAATGAGCCATGGGTACTGGCTTCCCAAGTGGACCAATGCTTCTTCATTACCGACCCGCCAAAGCCCAGTCGTGTTGTCGTGAGGAGAGGCAAAAGGAAGATTATCGGAATGGATGGAGTAGCCAATGAGCAAGACTTGACAAGTCGGCGACCGAGGATCGAACATGGCGATGATGAAGTAGCAGCATACACCACAAGAAGAAGCAGGACCACCCTACCTAAAGGACGTCCGTTCCATAGAAGAACTCCATTTGCGAAAAAGAAGGGCAAGAAGATTGTGAAGAGATAGCTAGCTAAGATCGATTGTATTTAAATCGTAGACTTCATTTCTCTATTGTATATTTTCATGGGCACTTTTTGAACTATCATGAATATTTTTTAATTTCATGGACACTCGATCTCGATCCCCCTCCATCTCGATCGCTATCCCACCTCGCCAGACCCGGTCCACCGTCCGCCGCCGCCGACCGCCCGCACCCTCGATTCCCCTACTCAACACCGCCCGAACCCCGCACCCTCCCTACTCAACGCCGCCGCCGACCCCCGCACCCCCGCACCTCCCCGCTCCACCGGCATGCATTACTGTTTGATGATATATTTTAAAAAATTATTACTGTCTTATAAAAAAATATTACTGTTATGATTTAAACAAGTTTGAACATATTTAAACACAAATAAGTATCAAACCGCATTTTAAATGCATAAAAAAAATAGTGGAGACTGGGAATCGAACCCAGGACCTCCTGGTGTGAGAACTAGCTGCTGACCAATCGAACTAGTAGAGAAGACTTGATGTGTATCAGGTCTGATGGTAGATAACCTGTTGGCTCGGGCAGAAGTAAAAAAAATATACTAATGGCGCACCTGGGTGAGGTGCGCCATTAGCATGTATGTACGTATGGCGCACCGAGGGGTGGTGCGCCATTAGTATTGTGCCGCCCCTACTTCGTATTGATCCCCTCTCTCTCCCTCGCCCTCGCCCGCGATCCCCTTCCCCTCTCCTCTCCCGACGCCGCCGCCCGCCGCCTCGGCGCCGCCCGACACCAGCGCCGCCCGCCCACACCACACCACCGTCGCCTCCTCTCCCATCCTCCCTTCCTCCCCTCCGACCCCACCCCACTCGCCGAGCAGCGCCCAGGCCGACACCAACCTCGCCCTCGCCAGCGCGCCGCAACCTCCGCCTTGCCAAGTCCAGAGCTGCTCGTGGAGGAGACGTGGCTGGAGGCGATCTCCGGGGAGGTGCCCGTCTACCCGCCGCCCTCGAGCGCCAGTTCGTCGCCCTCGAGCGCCTGCACGCCAAGGTGCCCGTCTACTCGCCGCCCCACCTCGTCTTCCACGCGCTCCACTATGCTGTTAGGGTTAAGATTTTTTAGTCCCCGCCCCCGACTCTGCTGCTGAAATTACCGTTGAAATCGAGGTAAAATCACTGTTGAACTGGGTGTAAAATCACTACTGTTCAAATACAAATTTAAACTTGAAAATGAAAATTGAATTGGAGAATTAAATCATTGTTTTTTAGTCCCCATTTCTGAACCTATGCTAACCTTGCAAGCAGCATAACAGGCAATGTACTCCAAAATACTATAAGAACTGGAGTAAAAGATGACTGCATCTCACAGAATATAAGAAATGGGGACTCTTGGCTAAGTATGGCAATGCCACAGAGTATAAGAAGTACTCCTGCATCTTACACAATGATAGGTCTAATTTATGCTACTCAACGAAAGAAGAAGAAAAATGCACTGGACATACACTGAAGAAAAATGCACTGTATCATCGGGTAATTGTCCATGGTTTATACCTGAAAATAAGTTTATCTCACGGCATGAATGTAAGTATCTGTTCCGCATTCATGGGCTATCTACCCAAGGTAAACCTAGAAAATGAGTTATATCCAGGACAAGCCACTGTCAATTAACACTATATACACTGCCAACTGTATTTAGTTAACATTACACTGCCACTACTATTCAGCACAAACGTTTGATCATCTCACTCTACTTACTGTCAATTGACACTGTATAACTGTCAGCTCCATTCACTAGCAGCAGCCAACACTTCTGAATCTAATCTTTCTTGGGCAAGCTCGGCTACTTGTTGTTAGTCATTCACTAAAAGATCCTCAACAGACTGCATGCATCTAGTATTAAATTTCTTGGACGGATCATCTCTTTTAGCAAAGGACTGTAATAATTAACTAACTGAAAATTTGACATTCTGGACTATGCTTGGCTCTGGTTTTGTGAAATCTCATCTCTTTTCTAGTGCCATGACTAGTCATGAATTTTATTTTACTTTCCCCACTTTATAACATTCAGAAATTGTTTACTAGCTCAAGCTTCTCCTTTGCACTTTATCACTTCAATCTGCTGCTACCTCAAGCTTCTCGTTTACACTTGTGCCAAGTAGCATTTTTTCCTTGTATAATTATATGGTGGTTGACTGAGCTGCTACTTTTTCTTTGTAGAAGATCGCATGTCGAGTGGGAGGGATCCAGTTGCGACGACACCGAATCACTAGCAAGGCAGCTGCCTAGAATAATAGGTTGACTCACCTATATATACTACTATCTTGCATCGCTCTCTTGTTTCTTCTTCTACTACAATACAAAGAGAGTCATTTCAGTTACTTGTCTTAGTGTGTGGTGTGGCTGTTTATTGTTCAACACCAGCAGCTAGCTATATTTAGGTCCAGTAGAAAGCGACATGGCTCTCCAATTTTAAGTAATCTTGCATATGTTAGAAACTACATATATGGTCTCCGGTTTTCTTACCTCTACTCTAAAACACCAACGCATCAACAAAAGAAGATGGTATTTTTGTTACGCTTTCAGTTAAGTGTCAGCAGGGAGATATAATGTTTTACAATCTTTCTGGTTATATTGGAGTTAGGTTTTCTGAATATGAGTAGCAGTGACTTGGATATACCTTATGGAGTTGTAACAGTTCCTCTTGGTGCTTAGGTGCATTTTCTTTGTGTAATTTGGTTTAAAAATGTGATTTGGTCTTTTGTGGCATTTGGATGCCTAAATCCCATTTTCTTAATCATATTGCTTGGAAACTTTTGGTTATCTCCTCTCAGTGATGAAATAATTTATATGTACTGCACTTTTTTCATAATTAGGTAATAACGTTGGTTACAGTTTTGGTAGTTCAAACGGAATGTATCTCATTTTGTAGACAGATTATTTTCTGGAATATCATATATTCAAATTTGTAATGAATGATGGCTTCTACCTGAATTGGTAGACTCTGTGGTGTTAGTTTGTTCTAAATACAGTAAGATAATTTTAACAACTGTAGAACATGTTGAGATTAGCAACTTTTTTGTGACATCAACCAACAGTCCTGTCACTGGGTTATCCTATTTTATATTTTTAATTACTAACTTAAGTTTGAGTAAACAGTGGCAGTGAAGTCCTCATAATAATCAGGCGGATGTTAACTTTCTGATGTCCCCAGAAGTTAACTAAGATTGTGGTGCTAGTAGAGGCACATTGTGGCCTTTTCATCCATATGAAAGTAGAGGCACATTGTGGTGCTAGTTTGCTGGGTTTTGTCTCCGACCATCGTGTCGTGATGATTTTGCAGGTACCCCGAGAGGCCCTTGGGTTTGCCGGAATGTCGATTAACTTCCGTTCCGGCAATTTCGGGTACTCCATATGTCCTATTTTCAGCAAAGGTCATGCTAAAATTTTCCGTGAATTTTAGCATGACTTTGCTAAAAATAGGACATATGGGGTACTTGTGACTAATGCATGGGCCGGGGTATCGTAGTAGTTAATTAAGTAGGATCAAGTGCCCCGGCGTACTTGTGACTAATGCATGGCTTTTAGGGTGCCTCGGTGTCGATAAAAACCGAAATGATGAAAGCTTAGGCTTTTAGGGTGCCTCGGCGTCGAAAAACCCTCAATGATAAAAGCTTAGATTTTAGGATGCCTCGGTGTTGACAAACCCTAAATGATGAGATCATGATCTTGTTCGTTGACAATAACCAACCTTTTGACCAAGCTTTGTTTCTATTTAGAGAGAAACATGGCCCACAACGATGAGGCCGGGGGTTCGGGCGGCAAGGCATTCTGGGAGCTGTCCCAGGAGATGGAGGAACAACCTCACTTGTATGAGGCCGCCGCCTTCCCCACCGATCCCGAGACCAGCGATGGTGCCGCCGAGGATGACCACACTGATGCCACCACCGATGGTGCCGCCGAGGATGCCACCATCGATGATGGCGGCGCGCGCACGGATGGCAGCCAACCGAAGAGGCAGCGGAAGGACGGCGCCCGACCGTGCTCCGCACCCTCAAGGAGGAAGTTCTTGAAGTGGACTCAAGGGAATCCAACGGCGCCCGAATGAATAGTCAAGGGTACTCGCTTCAGCTCGGGTGCATTGTCCGAGCACCGTCTCGATCAACACCGAGAACCCGAGGCATCTGACAGAGGAATTTGCGCAACCTCCTCTTCACGAAGCTGCACGAGCGATACAAGTTCCCGCTGAATTTGAAAACACAAGCCTCAAAGGGAATAAAGTGAACAATGCTGCCCTCACAAAGATGAGCAAGGCCCTGTCTACTTGGAAAAGCAATGTGAAAAGAATGATCGAGAAAGGTGAGAGTTATCGAGAAGATCAAGGAGAAAAATCCTTCGATCACGAAGATGACTACAACGACTTCAAGATCAATTGCTCGAGCACCGCAAACTCCCAATCAAGTGAGTGGAAACAAATGCGGAGCTGAACATAGGGGAACACACACTCGGTCCGGCGGTTCTGAGTGGCGAAGCCTATATGGGACAAGGAGGAGGCGCACCGTGCCGAGCAAGGCCTACCGCCCTCTTCGATAAATCGGTGACAAGCAGACCAGGAACTTTGTCGGGGCCCGATACAAGAAGGACCCGAAAACAAAGGAGCTTACCACGGATCCGAAGACCAGGCAGCTTGAGCTTGTTACAGTAAGGAATACACCCAGCGTAATTAGCTCCATATGGTTGCATTCTAATTAATGAAGCCAAATTTCTAAATGGTTCACATTCCTTCCGCAGCGATCGAAAGCGATGGCGAGGGTCGACTAAGAGCAACCCTTGGGACACCACTCTAAATAGGGGTTGAATGTAATGAAGAACAAGGATAAGCTCGAAGCCGACGTCAGCTGGTCGTGTGGCCGGCAAAGGCTTGTCGACAAAATGGGGGTCATACTATACCGCTGGTGTGCGGAAGGAGAAAAAGACCAGCTCGGAAAGCCAGGCGCGAGAGGTTCAAGAACTCAAGGCACAGGTGGCGCGGATTCCGGAGATTGTCCAAGAGCAAGTGGAACAACGACTCGAAGCGACGATCACCGCCATTGTGCCTACCTTGATCTCGGGGTTGAGTGCGTGGATTGCGGGCGGCCAACAGGGGCCGCCCCCGATTCCTAGCTTCACGGCTAGCAACTCAGATAATGCGATGGCGGGGCCATTGGTGCCTCCGGCGGAGGCGGCATTGGTGTCTCCGACGCCGGCACGGGAGCTTAATGCACCCGGGTGTACGCCGGCCGGCACCTTTGCAGCAAGCGGCCCCTCCGTCAACTGCCGCCCGCCGTTGGCGGTGCCTCTACATTAGCCGAGCTCGGCGCCATCATCACGGTAACTAATTAAGCCTCTCGCCGAGGACTTCATCTCCTTGCCTTTGATGGGCATCCCCGACGCCCTACATGTTTTCGCGAGGCGCGCCGACGTTCGTGCACTCTCCTCCACTTCGTGAACAACGAGTTGGTCGATGTCGCCAAGGGCAAAATAGTTCAACCGGGCAACCCCTTGTTCCACGGTACTCAGATGCCACCCAACTTGTTTAGGGTTCAACTGGTTCGGGTGCTGGCAGGCTGCGACGAGTTGTTACCTCCGAATCGACCCGTCGGGGCCGACGATGATGACGTGATGACCCTCAGCGCATGCTTGAGCTGGCCCCTGCTTTGGCCGAAGAGCCAGATTCGTTTGGGGGCGGGGGACACCACCCCAAATACAACACCGCCAGTCGTGCCGGCGCCAAGTCGGCCCCATAGCAAGACCGCCGCAACGGTGCCAGACATCCCTATGCCACTGGATCCAAACATGCATATGGCACAGGATCGAGCAGCGGCGACAACGGCGATGATACATTTGGCAACGTCGATCAGTACTTTGCCGATCATGGGTACGATGGCGACTTCATGGGGCCTCCTTCTCAAGAACCAAACCCAACAAAAGACGTGTGCGATCTAGCTCGTACCGCGGAGAAGCCAAGTTGCAACAGGCGCCGTCTGGCGTTCAGCTCTCAGGAGACGCCTCCAGCTGCCGACTTCACCGAGCCTCAGATAGGCGAGGTGCGAAATATTATCAGCCCCAACACACTCAAGAAGGCGGTCTGTGAGCAAAACTCGGTCCCATTACAGGAGAAGAAGAAGGCACGCAAAAGAAAGACTAAGAAGGGTGCGAGCCAGCCGGCACAGAGTACGATCCGTGCTCAGGACGGGCCACCTTCACCGCAGGATATCTCGAGGAGGGTGCATGTGGCGGGTAGGGCGATGCTACCGACAAATATGCTCAATGCTGCAACCGGTGCTATGCGGAGTCTGCATGACAGTGTTCTTTCTTTGGAGAAGTGGCGTCTCAGGGAGAAGGATGTGGCATACCCAGTTTTCGCGGCCAAGGTGCCAGAGGGCAAGGGCTTTGTGGATAACTCCATCGGGCGTACGATCGTCCTGCGTTTTGATGACATCCACGCTATGTTGAACCTTCATCCGCTGCACTACACCTTCGTTCGGCTATTTTCGCTGAGTATGGAGATGCGGATCATTCGCGACAAGACCCCGGACATCGTGATAGTCGACCCCTTCTACATGCGTGCCAAGATCTTGGGCAGCGCTGGGGACCGGCAAGTCGCGAGTTCTTACCTCGAAGGCGTCATTCTGGCAAACCAAGATAAGGATAACTTCCTCGTGCCTTACTTTCCCGAGTAAGTCCTCCCCTCAACCGGCCCGTAACATATGAATTCTTACATTTCGATCGTTTTTCTTTTAACATTCCGTGTTTTCTGCAGTGACACACGTTGCACGCTCATCCTCCTAAGCCCCAAATATTCCATGGCCACGTATTTCGACCCGGACCGTCAGTCGAACGTAGACTACACAAATGTCAAGAAGGTTTTGATGATGTTCTCCCCGGCTACGCCAAATCTGGAGGCACCTTCACCAGGCCTATTCGTAAGTACGGCAAGCACGTGTTCTCCCACAATCTGACGTTCTGCTGCGTCAAGCAGCCGCCTGGCGGTCAGAAGGGTGCCTACTCGCCATCCATCACATGCGGACAATCGTGCGGGACCATCATCAACTTCGCTACCGAGTAAACTCAAAGATTGGGCGCGGCGTGTCGGCAATCCAGGGACGCGGACCTCCGACAAGAATTCTTTCGCATCCGATCGGAGTTTGCGGAAATCATCCATCAAGATGTCGCCGTACCTCGGGCAGTTCTACCTCAGAAATCAACCGTCCAACAGTGACATCGACACAATGCTACAAATGCAGGATGACAACGCCCGTTCTTTCATGACTCCCACGATGAGCGGCGGCTTCATCCACGCTCCGTCCCTTGAGTCGAGTCGAAAGCAGTGATGCTGTGTCTAGTTCTGAAACATCGATTGGCTCATGTTGTAATTAAACTTTAATGAACTTGTAGTATGTCTCTTTGGTTTCGAGAGTCGTTCAACTTAGATGTAATCGATGCTATTAATGTCTTGCTTTTCTCTTCCGATCGTTCTGTTGCATACTTATATATTGCTTATGTATTGTCTGTGAATTGGTACTAACGTTTCGTTTGGCTAGTGCATAGCGATGCCGGCGTATGTCGTGTACAAGGTAAGGTTCCGGAGTCTCGATGACTGGGAGGAGTGTCGGAGACAGGTTCACCGATTCAGCGGTAACAGTTACAAAGGTACACCACTAGGGCGAGGCAGAATCTAGATCGCCCGCTATCTAGCGGGAGAGGGAGGAGCGTTGGAGGAACCGGATGAAGGCGAGTTTCATCGTGATGACCGTAGCTCTCTTCTATGTGATGGTAGTTTAGATGATCGATATCGACTTGTAATGTGAAGACAAACTCGCTACTCGCGGTCTCGAGACTTGTAATATAATGTTCTATCTTTGTTCGGTCTTTTCAATTGGAGACTAATATGATGAATTGTATTAGGAGACTAATATGATGAATTGTATTCAAAGACTAATCTTCTATTGTATTCGATGAATCTGTTGTTGATGTGTGCTGTCTATATTTTGTCAAATTATACATTTTGTAACCTGTGCAAAAAACAGAAAATAAAAAATAAAAAAAAACCTAATATTCATACTAATGGCGCATCACATGACAGTGCGCCATTAGTATGACAAAGCATACTAATGGCGCATCACTGGTCAGTGCGCCATTAGTATGCCGCGGTTTACTAATGGCGCATCTCGTGGTCGTGCGCCATTAGTATGCCAAAGCACCTGGTATACATGGCCCCTGGGAGGCATACTAATGGCGCACCGTAGCCTATACTAATGGCGCACCAGTGGTGCGCCATTAGTATACCAGATACTAATGACGCACCACTGGTGCGCCATTAGTAAAAATTACTAATGGCGTGCTAGTAATGGCGCACCAGTGATGCGCCATTAGTGGCCAAATTAGGTGCGCCATTAGTAGCGGTTTTTCTAGTAGTGACATTTGGCATGCCCAACTGCTGGCAAAATTTGTTGTCATTTATATTTTATATTTTATATCTATCTTTTTAATTTATTGTTTCTCTGTTTCGTTTCCTTTTTCTTTTTTCACATTTTTATATATTTTTTGACATAATTTGTTCACAAAGTCAATAAAGTTCTCGGTGAAAAAGATTTAGAAAATTAGTTTATTCTTATCATGTTTGAGAAAACATGTTTCTTGATAACAGGCGTGTGTGCATGCGTATACTTGTAGGCATAGTAAACGAATGCAAGTTTTCTTCCATCGATACAATAGTTTTTTTTGCGTAGCCATCGATACAGTAGTTGACGCTTATACATTTCCTGCTTTTAAATAACACGAGCGACAGCGTAGTCAGATGGCAAGTACTGTAATCAGGACAATGAGGTTACAAAATTTGATCCCAAATTCCAAAAATATTCTTGACTTCAACAATTGTTCACAAATTCAATAAATGTTTGGGAATTTCAAAAAAAAAGTTCACACTTTGAAACAATTGTTCATAATTTTGTAAAGGGTTCATGTTTTCAGTTTAGTTCCTGTTTTTCAAAAAATGTTCTCCTTTTCATTGCTTTTTCCTTTGTAAAACAAATATTTGAGAGTCCCAAAAGTCGCGTTTTCACAAAATGTTTTAGGTTTTTTAAAAAACCAAAAAATGTGTTCGAGTCTCCCAAAAAATTGTTTGCAATTCCAAAAAATGTGATCATTTTTAGTTTTGTTCCTTTTATGATTCCCAAAAAATGTTCACGTTTCATTAAAATGTTCTAGCTCTTTTTAAAATATCACAAATTTTTAAATAACCGCGTTTCTATAAATATATACCTTTTCCAATTAGAAGTGAGGGCCATTTTTTCTAAAATTGTAGCAACTTTTGGTTCATATAGACTGGGTTACCTTTTTGGACGCGAAATCTCAGTTGGTATAGTGGCTACTGTCATGGTTGACTGGTGCGATGTCCCTGGTTCCATCCCTATTGCACACTTTGGTTTATCTTAATTTTGCGAACTTTTGTTTTAAATTTTGCCGCGATCTTTTTAGTTTCTTAATGATTCGCGCAATAACTCTTAACATAGAAGATTGGTTGTCATAGTGGTTAGTTCAGCGTCCATATATACACATCCTATATATACCACATTTCTCATGCTCACAACTTTTCTTATATATATAACACTGCTTCGATATATACACATCCTATATATACCACCACCCTAGGATGTCAGAGTTAGAGAAATTCAGATTTGCTTACCCTTTTAGTTTCAGCCTATCTAAGAAAATGGAGGAAAACAAAAAGGTCAGGGTTTCATGCACATGGTTTGAAACTAAGTGGCATGATGTCTGCGACGAAGCGCGATATTACATGTTTGCGTTGCTGTTAGCCTCCTCATATAGCTTTGCTATGCATATCAACCTCAAGATCGGTCGATATTGCCCAACTCAGTGTCGTTCCATCTTGCGGAAAGATGGAAATACATTTTTCTTTGTTCTACTGATGTATCTGTCCAATAATGTATGCACACTGCTCTTTATTGAAAGGTCCAGGTTGGTGTACGCCTGCCATAGTCCCCATAATAACAAAGAAAATATCCTCCATCGGCTGGTCGGCAGTCCATCATTGAATGTCATTAAATACGGGTGTATAGTAAATAATCTGGTTATCATCTAGATCTCACACAGTTTTCGGGGAGTTCATGTGTACTCGCACTACTCCGGGGCGTCGTGATCCTCTAGCTTCATGAGATCCTGCCAGGAAAGCTCTCTTTGTGGTACACTTGGGCTCAGCCTCAACTTTCCCTTGTCGCATGGCTCGTTGCTAGCCGGTAAATCCATGGCTCCAGGTTATCTTTTGATCCCACGAAAAACATGCTGCAGCTGAAGCTAAATCATTATTTTTGCAATAGCAACAGGTTTGATTACCTAATATCCCTTTACTAATTTCGAAGTTCACCATGTTACTAATTAGTTTGTCATCGATCAATGTCTGAAATATATCAAATCTTTTTTTGCATGTGTGGAATTGTGTCCTGAACTCCTGATGCAGGAAGGGGAAATGGCCGGAACCAGGTGCACAGACTGATTTAAACTGGGGCTGAAGAATCCCTCTGACTTGTTGGCGTCGTTAATCGTTGGGCTTGATAGCTGCAGTTCCTGACATTGCATATTATGTTGCCTTGGTGTGTCTATTCAGCAAGGCAAGATGGATTGTTTTAATTCGAATACATTTTTCCTAGCTATTAGAAGGGTTTCTATTTATACTGACGGCCGTTGTGGACAGTACTCCGGATATTATGGCAGTAGCTAGAACTGACTTTTGTTTCATTCTGAGTAAATGAAGCAGCAGAACTTACTGATGGTGTGATTGAGATTTATAGTTTGAACACTTGTGGCCAGACGAATTCAGTTTCAGTTCATGGTTTGCATACAGAAATTAAGCAGGGGTAAACGGCGGCTTCTCAAGGATTTTTCTTTAGTGTTTGTTATGTATGCAGCCTTGTCAGTGCTTTGCTTTATAGTATTGTTCGTAAATCTTTGTCGCAGTCACCGTGAGAAGCTGACTGTCTCTCTGTAATTCCTGTACTAGCAGCTAGTTAACATAAGATTGTACTCAATTAATTACAATGTTTTAAATAGCGGGCTATGGAAAATAGCGGCGGACCTTCAAATCAGCTATAGCGGGCTATACGTGAAGGTGGCCATTTAGCGGCACCCTGTACTAACGGCTATTTAAAATTATGATTAATTAACATGAATCACGTCCTCTGCTGGTAGCTGTTTAACCACTTCTGTAGTCCACTAAAATTGATTTCTCAAGTACGAATTTAGTTAGATATTTTCTTTTTTTACCAAGAACATCCATTTTGTTACATGTTATGTATGCGGTATGCCTAGTACTTGTGTTTCAGCATGCTCTCATGCTTGTTCATTACTTAGCTTAGCTTGGCAGATGTGCGATGAAGCTGCTACATAATCCTGCATCACCAGGCTAGATTAATATTCCCTTTGCACATTTTGAAATTAATCATGAGATTGTCATCAATCAATATCTGAAATTAATCATGCTACTTAGGTTTGGTTACTCTCTTCTGTACAAGCGAACTCAGTCCTTGGTAATCGGCTTTCGTCAGTGAGTATTTGCTGCATTCACAGTCCGGCTCCAGTCGATGGTTTGCATGCCGAAATTAAGCAGCGGTGCTCTTCTTCACAATTATTTAATTACTACCAGTGTTTTTCTTATGTTTATTTACAGAACAGCCACCTGTACTCAGTGAGTGAGTCAGTCCCCTGCTTCTATAGCCATGTTTCTCTGCTATGCCTGAACTAGCGGCTAAATTACATAAGACTAGGTGTGATTGAGATTTGATTACTTGTCGCTTTATAGTGTTGTTTTGTTTGTAATACTCCACAAATGAGCCGTTGCCGTCGCTGTGGGAAGCTGCCACGAGAGACGGCCACCTGAGAGGAGAGTCATGTTTCTCTGCTTTATATGCCTATACTAGCAGCTACTTAAAGTCAGGCTGTGACCAATTTGTTCAATTAATTGTCCTGAAGCACCAGCAGTGTCAGCTCCTGTTTAACCATTTTTTTCTAGTCTGTTTAGGTATCATCTTCTGTAGAGTAGAACACATTGCATGCATTTGGATACTGTTTAGCTAACTAGCATGACAGACTTTATCCAGTTGTCTTCAGTAGAGTAGAACACATTGCATGCATTCTTATGTTCATGTTATTAGTTATAAGTATGTCATCGATGTCTGTAATACATTTGATCCATTTGGGGTGTCTGGAATGTTTTTCCTTATGATGCAGGAAAGGGGAATTGTGTTTGCTTAAAATTATCTTGTTCAGATTATTTTTATAGGAGGAAAACAGGACGAATACCGCATGGAAATGAAAAAAAATAGTGTTTGCTTTAAATAATGTACTAGGGTGTGTCATGATTATTATCGGCTTTGGTGAACTTTGAATTTTTTTCTTGTTCAGATATGTTGCAATGTGGGTGTCTATAGCAGAAGACGGTGGCATGGTAGGTAATTAGTTAACCATCTGTGAGAGATGCATTCTTATCTCCAGTTGTCTAAACATTGGAGCAATGATGTGTGTCAATTTCACATTCAACATATGTGTAAAATTGATCCTCGTGCAACATTGCTTCGCGAATCGCTAGACAAAGACATTACAACAGTTTCCTTTCTTCGAAAGTCAGTTGCATGCAATGGATGTTCCGGCAAATCTGTTGTACCATTCATAATTCCGGCCTCAGTTGATGGTTCTCCTATGCAGTTTAGGCTAATCTCAATCCTGTTTTCCTCAGTTGATGCATAAGGTATATATCTCGTGAACATTTGTTGCATTCTCCTCCAATCAAACACAATGTTTCTATTCACTCTGTTCATAGCCATACTTCCTAGGAGATGGATCGAAAACTAAACATGCAAGTTAAATGACCACATGCATGATTTTGTAGCTTACTCACGTGTAACAAATGATGTGATAAATGTTTCTTGGATGGCTTGCTCACAACTACCACATGATTCTGTATGGGAGTCCTATATATACCTTCTGCCTTACGATACTGAATTAAGTGAGTGGGATATGAATACTCCTTTGTTTATCTCTTTATCCAACTTCAAATGGTCCGAAATATTGGAGGAAAACAAAAATACCATGGTAACATTTACTGACTGTAAATCTATTTTGGCTCATGATATTGAAAATAGAGTGTTGTCAGTGATATTGAAAATAGAGTGTTGTCAGTGGTTCCAATTACTGTTCTCTTAGATACTCACATCGAAAAGCTTTTCTTAACTCCAGATCCCATCGCCGATGCGGTTTCTTGGCCAATCTCGAGAGTGGATAGTTCCAAAGGTTAACAACTTCCTTTCCCGACGTCTACTTACAGTTTCATGTTTTGTCATCATATTTAAAGGTTGCACGATATTTTGCAGGACTAGAAACTCTCCAACATTATTTGTGTGACAAAGCATGGGGCATGATACTCTCAATGTTGGCCACAAAATCAAGCCTATAATGCTCCTTCTTTCCTGACTTGCAGTTACACAACCACTGCGCTTTGAACTTCTAAGGGCACACACACGCGATGCAAAGTGCATTCAAGTGAGTCTCAAAATAGAGCAGAGCTAGCGATGAGGATTTTTTTACAACTCATTCTCTCAAATGGAAATACCTCAACATATGCTTCAGGGAAAATTACCTGCACAACAGGCACTCATGTGAACATTTGTGTTCTCAAATGCAAAAGGCATTTTTTTTGTAATACTAGTTGGGTATAATGGGAAGGCAATAAATGAAGGAAATCAGTACCGAGCAATTCTGATGCAGCAAAGAAAAAAAGATTCTGTCTAGCACTCACAGTAGAAAAAACATGTGCATTGTACATGCTCTAGCAGGATTGTGCCTGCCCAACATTTGCATTCAGGGAAATAGATAAATGTGCTTCACAAGATGTTACCACACCACGTTTACTTCCAGCCTCCCTCACGATTGAAAAGTAGTACTACCTCTGTATCAAAATATAAGATGTTTTCGCAGTTCAATTTAAACTGAAAAAACATCATATATTTTTGATACGGAGGGAGTACTTCACGAGATATTACCACACCACGTTGTTCTGTTTCAGAATAGTAGCACTCCCGTGACACATAGATTATTACAGTTTCGTGCAGTAGAGACTTGTTCGGTCAAGAGACTTGCTCTAGAGCCTTCCTCAAACTACTCATTTGCTTCACAATGACAAATGGTTTGAATTTCTACCGTGAAAATCATTAGCTATTGCTCCCTCCTATCTGTACTAAATCTGCAACAATTAATATAGATAGGACGGAGTAGTAATTTACCTATACAAACTTCCATTTTCTCAATTGTTCTTGTCTAGGTTTCTTTGCACTAGTAGAAAAAGGGCCTATTATCCCGGTTCGTGAGTGCCTTCTATCCCGGTTTGTGAACCGGGACTAAAAAGTCGTTACTAATGCCCTTGGCCTTTAGTCCCGGTTCTTACATGAACCGGGACAGATGGTCCTCCACGTGGTCGCTGCGGCCAGCCAAGGCAGGGGGGCCTTTGGTCCCGGTTGGTAACACCAACCGGCACCAATAGGCATCCACGCGTCAGCATCTGGCTGGAGTTGAGGGTTTTTTTTTTGAAAGGGGCTGATTTAGGGGTTTTGGGGGTTAATTTAGGTTGTTATTAGGTAGCTATTAGAGAGAAGTGTCCTCTTTTTATATCTCCGTGCTTGGTTTATCAACGCTACGTACTGCTATGCCTAAACATGGCTTAGATTGAAGTGAAGGCAATATGTGGTGCATGTCGAAAGTAATACTAATCCTAACTTGATCAAGTTTGGATTGTAGTACTTTCGACATGTACCACATGCATGTTGCCTTCACTTCAATCCAATCCATGTTCATTTCACCCGCTGATATATAATAACTCTTCATGCTTGCATCATGCATCATCATATATAATAACAAGTCCTACTAATCATCATCATACAACTTCTACTCGTTATTAATAACAAGTCATACGATCATCATCCTCATAGTCATTGAACCAACCCTATCTACTTAATTGTTCTTAACACATGATCATCAGTATTAGGTAGTACACCAAAATACCCTCTTTAAGGTAAAATAGCATAAAACAATATAGACACTGACTCTCCATTATGGAGAATGGAGATCATCCTGTCTCCAATTCTTGCGCTTCGCTTCCTTTTTGCTTCCAAGAACCTCCTTACGACTGTTCATACATTTTTTCCATTCCTTGATTTGCATGTCTCCACTTCTTTTAGAAATCCGGCATGGACAGTTGAGATTCATAGGATGACCTGGATATATGTTCAAAACACGAAGGCTGCCATTCTGATACATCAAATGAGGCACACAATCCTCTGGGATTCTCTGTTGAAAAACATAGTAATAACTTCATAGTTAGCAATGATGTACTAGTTTTATAAGTATGCAAAAGATGCACGGATGTTGTAATAGTAAATAATCTTACCAGGGTATCTCCATGGTAGTTACCGTAGTTCAACACGTGCACTAGTGGCACGTATTGACCATAATGTGGAGGAGTTTTACAATGGATATTGTAATTCTCAAGATCAGTACAAAACCCGACCAGATGATTTTTCTCCTTATAAGTTAACTCAGAGCCATCGGTGTAGTAGGTTTTGTCTACCATGTTCCGCACATTGTTTGAACAATCAAAATAAGCTGTCAATGGAAATAACTTGTCAACTATTTTGAAATGAACAATATAAATTAGTTAATAACTATGTTTGAGAAACTCACATAGCGGTAGAATTGGAGGCGTATCAACAAGGACCCAAATGTCCATATTGTCCTGCTCGATGTCAGGATCACCAAGATCCATGGTGACAAGCATACCCTCATCAAAACCATACATCTTGCAAAGTGCTTCCCATTTTTTGCAACAAAAATGGGTTATGCTCTCATAATTGTACAGCTTTACTTCAAAATCCACATCATGATGGGTCCTTAGGTGAATTTTCTTTGTTTCGAAACTTTCATGGTCTTCAAAACCCATCCTCTCCAAGACATAGCGTCTTGCATGGCATGGGATAAGCTAGTCGAATTGTAAAAGATGAAAAGTACACATTGAAATATTTGAAGTCGTGCTTAATTACAAAAAAATAACACTTGTCGTCGTTGCGTACCGTTTCAACATCGAAGGTCTCCTCCACCTTAATGCTGAAGCGCCGATCTTCGTCAAGGTGAGGCCTGTCGCACATACCTTGGTTGTCGTGGCACCAGTCGCACTCCCCCGGACGGTTTTCATCGTCCGAGTACGACATTTCATATGTTCATAATTCAAATATTAAACTTTTACAATTAAATATATGGTGGAGAAGCTACCCCCACGGGAATGAAGGAGAAGCTACCCCCACGACAACAGTCAGGATCCTTCGTCCTCTCATATATGGTGGAGACTCGACAGACTTACAGTCAACCCGAGGACTCATATTATAGGACTCATATTAACATGGAGATTTGGCTGGTCTCACCTCGAGGTCAGAGGGGGGCGATGACGGTGACGACGGCGCGGATGATGGAGGGGGTTCGTAGATTTCTGTAAAAACAAAAACCCTATAAGCTATCAAGTAATCAAATGCATACGCCTTGCATAGTGCTCTCTAATTTTAGCGTTCAAAGTAGGAGTACTTTTCCAATAAGCAAAACCAAATCGTAAAATAAAGTAGTATTCAAATTAGCATGCATTCAATTATAAGCAAAACTACATCATCTCTTGCGTCCGTACATCGTCGAATATTATCACTAATTAATACACCTCGAATACTATCATACATATAGCATCGCTAATACAGCTAGAACCGTAGCGCCGGACGGGTATCGGCACGGGCGGTGGACACCCAAAGAGAAGGAACCATCACAGGATCATAGCTCCAGTGAGATTCCTGAAGAACCTGCCAGGTATTGTCAGATCTGCCCTCCAACGCAACCATGTAGCGACGCACCTACTCGTCCTCCTCGCTGACACGGTGACGTACCACCTCCGCGATGTCCGGAAGCCTCGGTACCGTCAATGGCCCACGCGACCGCCACCAAACAAGGATCGGGTCAACAACGGGCTGGCTCCTCACCAACCTACGCCCCCCGAAAGGTAGCACCTCCCAATACCAGCCCGGCGGAGCCCAGTCCCGGACATGGCCCTGATCAAGCAGGCCTCCACCGCCGAGTCGACGACGAGGATGCGGGATAGGCATCGTCGACGTCGACGCGGGATAAATTGCTTCTATATATAATAAGATAAAGTAGTACTTAATTACTAAAAATAGTAAAATAAACTAGTTCAACTACTAAGCACTTACTATAATTAAATAAAGTAGTACTTACTAAAAATGAACTACTTCTATAGTAAAATAAAGAAGTTTAATTATTAAATCAACTAGTTCAATTATATATTAAGCACTTACTATTAAAAAATAAAGTAGTACTTACTAAAAATAAACTAGTTTAACTAGTTCTATTATTTTTCTAACTAATTATATTAAACACTTTCTCTTTTTATTTTCCTTTTCCTCTCCTGCTTTTCTTCTAAATATGAACATATTCATAAATGACTTTGATCATATACAATTTTCCTATACATACACAATATGAACATATACATAAATTGACAAAGAAAATTCTATGAACAAAAAAATCATTAAAATTCTATAAAGAAAATTACAACAGAAAAAAATCATAAAAATTCTATGAACAGAAAAAAATCATAAAAATTTGACATATTCGATCTTTGCATATATATGAACATACAAACATGCATATTCAGCAATAATATCACCAAAAAAATCTATTAACAGAAAAAGATCTAACACAATATGAACAAATTACACAATATGAAAAAAAAATCTAACAAAAAAAATCTATGAACAAAATCTAACTCAATTAATTATACATCTAAATTACTACACATCTAATTAAATTAGCAAAATTCATATAAGCTCACGGGATGGCGACGGCGTGAGGGGCGCGGCGAGGGCGACAGGAAGGGGACGGCGACGGCGACGGTGCGTGAGGGCAGCGGCGGCAGGCGGCAGCGAGCAGGGCAGCGGCGTCTCGTGGGGCACGAGGCGTGGGGCGGCGGCGGCGTCGAGGCGGTGCGGGACGGCGGCGCGGCGGCGACGGCGGCGGCGGCGGAGCAGGTAACTGGCGTTGTCGGGGCCGGGAAGAACGAACTGAACGAAATTTTGACGAGTGCCAGTTATATAGGCGACGCATTGGTCCCGGTTCGTGTGACAAACCGGGACTAATGCCCCCTTTAGTCCCGGTTGGTGGCACCAACCGTGACGAAAGACCTCTTTTCAGCAGCCCAAAGGCGGGAAGCGAGGCCTTTGGTCCCGATTGGTGGCACCAACCGGACTAAAGTGTGGGCATTGGTACCGGTTGGTGGCCACCAACCGGGACTAAAGGGTGGGCATTGGTACCGGTTGGTGCCACCAACCGGTACGAATGCGCCCCTTTAGTCCCGGTTGGTGCCACCAACTGGGACCAAAGGCCTCTTGCTGCCCGCGTCGCGACCAAATGTTTAGTCCCACCTCGCTAGTTGAGAGGGCTCGAGAGTGGTTTATAAGCGCTGTTGCGCCCACCGCCTCGAGCCCCTCTCAACAGCAGGCTTTCGGGCCTAATCTGTCAGTATGCGCCTGTGGGCCTACTGGGCCATCTGCGGCCCTGAATCCTGGCCCATGGATGGGTTTCTAGTCGTATTCATGCCGTGGTGGCCCAGTAGGTGGCATAATTTTTATTTTTTCCCTTTTTTTATTTTTATTAATTTTATTAAGGTTTATTTATTTTATTTACTATAGTTTATTTTATTTTATTTCTACTTATTTATTTTATAAAAGTTTATTTTATTTTGTTTCTACTTATTTATTTTATTTTGTTTTGTCTACTTATTTATAAAAGTTTATTTTGTTTATACTTATTTATTTTATTTTCTTTTTTTCTTTTTGTATTTATTTTATGAAAATTATTTTTGCTTTTAATGTTTGAACAGAAAATACTTTGATAATTTTAGTTGCATTAATTCTATATAATTTTAGTTTCAATAATACTAGAGTTTTATAAAAGCTTTTTAGTTGATTCCTTTAGTACCGGTTCTAAGGTAGTTACAAAGGCATTTTATTTTTTTAGTACACCTGGCCAAGCGAGAGGCACTCGCAGCGGTTTATAAGCCCTTAGTGCAGAGACGATGAAAGAGAGGCGCAATGCTCACCTGCACGTTGGGGTGATTTTTTTTGAGCTATAAGACCTTGAAATTGAAAAGCATTTGAAATGAACTACGAAAATGATGAAAGTTGGCATGCTCTTTGTTTCTGAACAGTCGTTTCAACCGTGGTATTATAGGAGCATACCACATCACCTTGGGAGAAACCCTCTTCCTGCGGGGCTCACCGTCAACATCACCAAGGTCAGCTCGTCTGATCTTATACCACAATGCACCGCATATCGGACATGCATCCAAATCCTTGTACGCACCGCGGTAGAGGATGCAGTCATTAGGGCATGCATGTATCTTCTGCACCTCCAATCCTAGAGGGCATACGACCTTCTTTGCTGCGTACGTATTGTCGGGCAATTCGTTATCCTTTGGAAGCTTCTTCTTCAATATTTTCAGTAGCTTCTCAAATCCTTTGTCAGGCACAACATTCTCTGTCTTCCACTGCAGCAATTCCAGTACGGTGCCGAGCTTTGTGTTCCCATCTTCGCAATTGGGGTACAACCCTTTTTTGTGATCCTCTAACATGCGATCGAACTTCAACTTCTCCTTTTGACTTTCGAATTGCGTCCTTGCATCGACAATGACCCGGCGGAGATCATCATCATCGGGCACATCATCTGGTTCCTCTTGATCTTCAGCAGCTTCGCCCGTTGCAGCATCATTGTGCACATCGTCTGGTTCCTCTTGATCTTCAGCAGCATTACCGTATTCAGAGGGCACATAGTTGTCATCGTACTCTTCTTCTTCGCCGTCTTCCATCATAACCCCTATTTCTCCGTGCCTCGTCCAAACATTATAGTGTGGCATGAAACCCTTGTAAAGCAGGTGGGTGTGAAGGATTTTCCGGTCAGAGTAAGACTTCGTATTCCCACATGTAGGGCATGGACAACACATAAAACCATTCTGCTTGTTTTCCTCAGCCACTTCGAGAAAATCATGCACGCCCTTAATGTACTCGGAGGTGTGTCTGTCACCATACATCCATTGCCGGTTCATCTGCGTGTATTATATATAATTATGTGTGTCAAAAGTAAGAAAATTAGAAAAGTATCTATGTAAAGTAAGAAAATTTTTCTTTCAAAAAGAAGATAAGACCAAGAGGCTCACCACGGTGGTGCCGGTGACGAGATCGGCGCGGGCGATCGACGACGGTGAAGACGGGAAAGGGGCGTGACGGACCGCTAATATGAACCTAGACAAATCTTCGAAAAAATGGAGCTCTCGGAGGTCGAGCTTCGAGAGGAGAAAGCTTAACTAGCGTGGCTCAGGCATTTCATCGAACACCTCATGTGCATGGGAGGTGAGCTAGAGCACCCAATGCCCCCCCCCCCCCCTCGCCGGCCAGCACAAAACAGAGCACTATGGAGTGCTCCGCTGCGGTGATGGGGTATATATAGGCAACTCATTTGTCCCGATTCGTGGCATAAGCCAGGACTAAAGCACAGCTTTCTGTCCCGCTTTATGCCACGAACCGGGACAAATGGTTGTGGGCCAGTAGCGAGGACCACTGGTCCCGGTTCGTGCCTAGACCGGGACAAATGGGTCGATATGAACCGGGTCCAATGCCCACAAGGCCCCGGCCGGCCCCCCGGGCTCACGAACCGGGACAAATTCCATCATGGGTCCCAGTTCGTGAGTGAACCGGCACTAATGGGCTGGCCAGGCCCGAACGAAAGTCATGTTTTCTACTAGTGTTGCTATGATATGCTAACCTGAAAAGGGGAGTTAACTTAGCTAAAGTTAGTCAATTCTCATTCCACACATTCTTTTTCTCGAACACGCGCCAGTATAGAGGAGCTCAGCAAAAAAAACACAAAAAGCAAGTTAGGCTAAATAAAACTGAAGAGGGAAGGAAACGACATGCTACTCTACTGAACTTTCACTACTCTCTGCTCTTACTTTGTAGTGGGGTGTACGTGTTGGTACACATGGCTACAGCGTACATTAACAAGCAATCAAAACTAAATACCAGTAAAATAGCCACATGATTGAAAAGAGTTCAATTTGCATGTTATATTGTTTTTTTTTTGCGGGGAATGTTATATTCTTAACCGCCAGCCGAGGCCGCCGCCATGGATTTAGTGCACCCCTGTCCAGGCACAAGGCAAGGAGAGTGTTTTAAATTTCTGTAGACTTTTTTTAGGCCAGGCAGTAGGAATTTAACTGCTAACTCTAGCTACTCCCCTCACTATTTAAAAAAAAATACACCGCATGAAGAAATTCCTACTATTATACTATGTTTGAAAATTTCATATAAAAATTCTGAACAATTATCGTATGATTTAGTAACTGCGAAAGTGCTTACAAGAGTGCAAGATGACAGTACCAAAACAGCTAACACGAATCTGAAAGTAGTTACTCATAAAAAACTCGAAATTAATCTACCTAAGATATCCATAGTGAAACTAGCGTGGATGAATCAATCAGCTGGAGTTGCCCTGCATGCACTTGTCCAGCGCCGCCTGCGCGTTACTGCACGCCATCATGTCCGGCCCCGAGCACGCAGCAACCCAGGCGCCGACCTTCTCCATGCATTCGCCTTTGCCCTCCTGCACGCAGAAGTCCTTCATAACCCTCTCGATGTCGGCAAAAATTTTTGCCATCGACCTCTCGATGTCTGCAACCGACATCTCGATGTCGGCAACGGATTCTTCCAAGGACGACGTGGGTGATGTTGCTGCTGTGCTCTGCGTCTCCATGGCGTGCGATGGCCGACGAGACGGCGATCGAACCTGCCGATGAGATGTCGATCTCGCCGTGGCCGGGCTCGATGGTTTTCCTGTGGAGGGACGTGCTTGCTCTCGTATTTATTTTTATAGGCGGGCATACGTACGCGGACGTGCTTGCTCTAGTTGAATTCGGCTCCAACTAGGATTGGATTTGTGTTGGTTTTGGAATCTATTTCTCGCGACCTACAGTCCCTTGATTTTTAATTAAGGCGCTTACAAGAGTACACAAGGCAGGGACGCGCATTGTATAGATAGGATTTGCTTTGTATATCTAGATAGACTTGAGTCCTAAGTTATTGTTTGGATCGCTATTTTCTAAAGAACTCGTTATATATGTACAAACTCTTTTCAGGGTCTAACAAATTAAACTAAAACATTACTGGCAAGCCGAACTAATTTATGGCCCTGTTCAAGAATTCATCCGATTAACCAGTTAACTTGCCGATTAATCTCTACTCGTAGAGTCACCGAGTAGCCTATGAACCGATAAATCATCCGATTAATTGATTAAATGGCTGATTAACTTGCCGATTAGCCGATCAATCCCTTACTCACCAGCCAACCGAGCAGCTACCAGTTAACGATTTCCTCAACAATGATTTATGGATAATTAAAACTTGGTTCTCCTAATCCTTGAAAAAGGCGTTTTTGGAAGAAAAAACAGGTCTCAAGACGTTATTCCTAAAAACATGTTTTAGAAAAGACGAGTCAGACGTATAGGACAATGTCATGAAACTTCAGCATCGGGTCTCGACTCTCGCCATGCAACGTCATTAGCCCGGAGGATGGCGACGGCGGTGGATGGCGATGGCAAAGGACGGCAGCGGACGGCCACAACGACGGATGACAGCGGTCTTTGAAGCATTGTTTTTTGACATGTCGTCCACGAATGTGACGAAATTTTGCAAGAAATCAAAACATTTGTCCCTACATAAAAGCTCATGTGCTACCTAAGCTTGTATTTACTCCTGCTGCATGATGTGTGTGTTGTTCCTCATGGTCGCTTGTTATCTAATGAGGTTGTTCTGCTATGATATTCAAGATTCTAATAGAGGACAAGGGGTTCATCCAAGAGGTGTGCGGCACTAGCCTCTTCCGTTTGACGCACCCACTGACTGCTCAGCATCGACTACACAACGCCCATGGTGAGTTCCCCGCCCCTAGTTCTTTGCTACCTCTGAGCTCGTGGCCATCGGGCTCGATGGTCAGGACCGCGGGGGTCGATCTTCTACAGTTAGTAGTGCTAAAAATAGGCTCTAGTTTGTTTCAGACTCCGTTGTAACCCGCCCCTCTCCTTCAAGTTTTTAACCATAGAGTTGTGTTGTTGGTCCATGGAATCTTCGCGGGCTTTTATCTATAATACCTAAATAGTTCATCCCCACTAACCTATTTCTCTTTACATGCAGCCTATCCACATCAGCAATCCAGCCACATAAGCGTTTAATTACTGACTTACAGGTGGGACCCATCACATATTGATAAGCATACAGAACAACCACGTCAGCCTTTTGGTACCAGCAGGATCGACCGACCACAGCCTACAGAACCTCATTCTCCTTCGCTCCACCTCCCTTCCCGTTCGCCTCCACGTTGTCGACCAAATCGTTTGCTTCCTCTTCCATCTTCTGTAACTGACGAGATAGAGCCATACATCCGTCAATAACACCAAGCCGGTGGGAAACAGTGGAGTCCCATCTCCCTCGATGTGTCTCTTCCCTTCTCCCTACAGTACGTTTGTCCCTCCAGCGTTGGAGATGTCGCTGAGTGACCATGTCGCTGCTAAGGCTGCCGTCAGGGGGAGGAAGATGAGGAGCCGTCCAAGATACAAACTCTCCGCAGTCCTGACCCGATAGGTGACGATGTGCCGCGCTGGAGATCCCGGTAGCTACTTCTCCTCGCTATCTTATTGGATGGCGTTCGAGGCTCTGATGTCAACTCGCCACCGCCTATGGAGCTTGGCGTCGCGATCGTTGCCCCACCCGATTTCCGGCGACCCTTCCCAACATACTCCCTTAGGTCTGGCAGCTCCGGCCTCTATGGATGCCATCACGGACTCATGGTGCCGACCGGTTCCAGCTCCACGTCCAATCACGTGAGCATCCGTCAAGTGAAGCCCCGCAATTGTCAATTTGGTCGACCACGGAAGGCAGGCGCCATGGGCGCCGGTGGTTTGCCAACAACGCCTAGAGTTGGTTGCCCAATTTATGTATTCGGCTCTGCTGGGGAGATGATGTAGTTTGGTTCCTTTCAAGCGGGATCTGACCAGGTGTGCTGGAGTTCCGTGTTGGCTTTCTTTTCAGCCTGGTGAAACTCGACCATCGAGGACGCCGCCAGAGAGGCAGGGACTCGGCCATGGCATGTAGATTGGCTAGCATACCAGTACCCAATGGATCGCCCATCGAGAACTAGCTGTAGGTATTACAGATAACGATGCCCTCTGGTTTGTGCGATTACCTCTACTTACTTTTGTATTTTGCTTACATACTGTTAATTTGATTTCAGTCCAATACATGTATTTCGAATTGGATGGTCTATACATGAATAGGTGTGTATGCTCTTGCCCCATATGTGTTCTTTTGCATCAGTGTTTTCACATCATTTATTTCTATTATCCTACTCGATGTATCAGTCAATCAGTGGCTCTCTATTGTTTTATGCTTGATTCATGCATATTGTGTCGCTACACTTAAGTTTTATTTTAGCTTTTCACCGATCTTCAGAGTTTATCAGTGAACTTCTACTTGGCAGGAGAGTTGTATTTCTCGCCATGGTCGTGGATAATTATACATGAAAAGACATGACAAGATGATGAGTAACGATTTTCACTCGATTGCATATGCAATCTTTTCATATAACTATTGGTCTTTACCAGCCAAATTATATATTATGCATTAGTATATGGACTGCACATATTGCCTTCAATTTTCAAAAAGACCAGCTAGGTAAGGTGGTCATTCTGTTGTGTTTAAATTTTCAAATATTTATTACGACAATTGCAGTACTACATACTAAGTAGTGGCAATCTGAGACAATTTTTAATTGGACGATTTATTTTTGTGATAAACATGTTACGAATTTAGGTAAAAAATAATGTGCTGAATGTTTCATTCAATTTGTTTTCTTCTATTCGTTGTACATTTGTATGTACATATTTTACATATGTATTTTGTAGAAAATGTCCCGCAGCAACGCGCGGGGTATTATCTAGTTTCTTTTATATGTGCAGCCCGCTGTTTCGTTTGTGCCGTACATCTAGAATGAACATGATCTGGACAGTTACTTTGGTTTGGTACTGTGTGTGTAGATAGGAGATGCTCGCTGGCTTGTGCGTGTCCTCAAGCATACCTCATAGCATTCCCTGATTGTATATCTGATGATTATATAGCTCATTGCAAGTTTCAACTACGTATTTTTATCAAAGCCATCAATCGGCCAGGAGATTACAACTTATGCCTTGCAAAGAAAAAGAAACCAAAAAAGGGCGAAAAGATACAAGATCCTGAGAAATGCTAACAGGCTCCACCCAATCTAAGCAAATATGGAAAACTATGGAACACAATAGCTTGGATGATGATGCCCTACAATGTGAACAATTAGCCAACAGAGACATCAGGCCCTTGATGGAAAGAAGCAACAGGTGGAGAGGCGCTCACGTAATCTCCATGGTCTATGGACAACGCGGTGGCATCCTCCTCCATCACTGAAAAGGGGGGCACTACCAGAAAAACTGGGGTTGCCGACGGCCAAATCTATGCCGACGGCCTCCGTCGGCATCTATGGACCTATGCTGACGGCCACGGAAAGGCCGTAGGCTTATAAATGCCGTCGGCATACATCAACTTATGCCGACGGGGCCGTCGGCATAGACAAGGCCGTCGGGACCGCTGAGTTACGCCCTACGGGCCCGTCGGCATAGGGAAGGCCGTCGGCATATCCGTGGCCCACCTGCCGGTCGGCGTGACCATTTGACGGCGTTGACCCTACGCCGACGGGCGATGCTTGGCGGCCGTCGGCATATCGATGGCGAGAGGTATGCCTACGGCCAAGCCGTCGGCATAGGCCCCTCTGCCACGTCGGCGATCCGTGTGCCACGCCCGTCAGCGATCCGTGGGACAACCTCCGTGTGTGCACAGGTATGCGGCGGCACTGGCCGTCGGCATACGTTAATTACTTTATTTTTATTTTATTTTTACTCTGTTTTTTATTTTACTTTATTTTAATTTTTGTTTTTGTATATGATAATTATGCCTTATCTAAAAAACATACCCGATGGTATATCGATTGCCCCGTTACGAACATCGCTATGGCCGTGTCACGAGGGGGGAAGCGGTCGACACGGAAGGAATTCTGGTTGGTGGGGGATTCGGGGTGTAGCTATGTCATGAAACATCATACGGGTCCCGATGCATATGTGAAAGTGTTCATGCATCGTCACGCTGTCTTGGGGCTCGGTGTTGCCCCCCCTCACGGACGGCGCCGCCGCCGACACCCGGAGACGCAGCGTGCGCCTCTTCGGACATGCCACCACACCACCCTGCATGTATGAGGGGCGGTGGGGCGCTCGGTGGCATTACTACCCCCAAGGCCCCGTCCCGCCTAACCACAGGCGGTTGACCACGAGATCTACCCTTTGACTTCCCACGGACGGGCTTTGACGGTGGACCTCTCCACCGGTTGTGTCGGTTCGGCCCATAGGGACACCGGAGCAACATCCGGACCAAACCCACAGCTACATCCACTCCATGTAGACCCGACGCGTCTGTTTCCCCCTCCAGTGCGGCGGCGGCGGCGTCCGTGAGGGGGGGACACCGGAGGCAGCGTGCGGGCATTTGCAACCACCACAACACTTCCGGACTTGTGAGAGGCCGCCTCGCAAGATTTAATGGTATACTGGCCCCGGAGGTCGCGCCCACGGTCGTGACGCGCGAAGAGCAATCGCGAGCGGGAAGTGTTGAGATACTTCTCCATCACGAAAAATAATGAAAAATTACCATCGGTCCTATAGCACATGTGCCCCGTCATGTAAAAACTCATGATTTTATCGCGCTCCGGTATTTAATAATATTCACGCCGCGCCGTTTCCGCAGAGCGTCTACTACCGTGTGTCATCGCCGTCCGTGAGGGGGGGGGCCACACCCGAGACGCGTGCGCCTCTTCGGACATGCCACCACACCACCCCGCATGTATGAGGGGCCGGTGCGGCCTCGGTGGCATTACTACCCCAGGGCCCCGTCCCCCCTAACCACAGGCGGTTGACCACGAGATCTACCCTTTGACTTCCCACGGACGGGCTTTGACGGTGGACTTCTCCACCGGTTGTGTCAGTTCGGCCCATAGGGACACCCGGGAGCAACATCCGGGCCAAACCCACAGCTACATCCACTCCGTGTAGACCCGGCGCGTCCGTTTCCCCCTCCAGGTGCCGGCGGCGGCGCCGTCCGTGAGGGGGGGGGGGGACACCCGGAGAGCGTGCGGGCATTTGCAACCGCCACAACACTTCCGGACTTGTGAGAGGCCGCCTCGCAAGATTTGGCGGTATACTGGCCCCGGGCCGCCGCCACGGTCGTGAAGCGAAGAGCAATCCGCGTAGAGGAAGTGTTCGATACTTCTCCATCACGAAAAATTATGAAAAATTACCATCGGTCCTATAGCACATGTGCCCACGTCATGTAAAAACTCATGATTTTATCGCGCCCGAGTATTTAATAATATTCACGCCGCATCGTTTCCGCGAGCGTCTACTACCGTGCGTCATCGCCGTCCGTGGGGGCCACACCGAGCGCGTGCGCCTCTTCGGACATGCCACCACACCACCCCGCATGTATGAGGGCCCGATGCGACGGTCGGTGGCATTACTACCCCAGGGCCCCGTCCGCCTAACCTTGGGCGGTTGACCACGGATCTACCTTTGACTTCCCACGGACGGGATTTGACCGGTGGGCCTATCCACCGGTCATGTTAGGTCAGCCCATACGAACACTTTACAGCGACATCCGGGCCACACCCACAGCAAGATCCCTCCGTAGACCCGCGCGTCCGTTTCCCCCCTCCGGTGCGGCGGCGGGCGCCGTCCGTGTGGGGCACACCGAGGCGCGTGCGCCTCTTCGGACATGCCACCAAACCACCTGCATGTATGAGGGGCGGTGCGGCGCTCGGTGGCATTACTACCCCAGGGCCCCGTCCGCCTAACCACAGGCGGTTGACCACGGATCTACCTTTGACTTCCCACGGACGGATTTGACCAGTGGGCCTATCCACCGGTCATGTTAGGTCAGCCCATACGAACACTTTAGAGCAACATCGGGCCAAACCCACAGCTACATCCACTCCGTGTAGACCCGGCCGTCCGTTCCCCCCTCCGGTGCGGTGGTGGCGCCGTCCGTGAGGGGGGGGGGGACACCGGAGGCAGCGTGCGGGCATTTGCAACCACCACAACACTTCCGGACTTGTGAGAGGCCGCCTCGCAAGATTTGACGGTATGCTGGCCCGGAGGCCGCCCGCCACAACAGAGACGCGCGAAGAGCAATCCGCGTGAGGGAAGTGTTGAGATACTTCTCCATCACGAAAAATTATGAAAAATTACCATCGGTCCTATAGCACATGTGCCCACGTCATTTAAAAACTCATGATTTTATCGCGCTCGGTATTTAATAATATTCCGCCGCATCGTTTCCCGAGCGTCTACTACCGTGTGTCATCGCCGTCCGTGAGGGGGGCCACACCGAGCGCGTGCGCCTCTTCGGACATGCCACCACACCACCCCGCATGTATGAGGGCCCGATCGACGGTCGGTGGCATTACTACCCCAGGGCCCCGTCCGCCTAACCACGGGCGGTTGACCACGGATCTACCTTTGACTTCCACGGACGGGATTTGACCGGTGGGCCTATCCACCGGTCATGTTAGGTCAGCCCATACGAACACTTTAGAGCAACATCCGGGCCACACCCACAGCAAGATCCCCTCCGTTTAGACCCGGCGCGTCCGTTTCCCCCTCCAGTGCGGCGGTGGCGCCGTCCGTGTGAGGCACACCCGAGACGCGTGCCGCCTCTTCGGACATGCCACCACACCACCCTGCATGTATGAGGGCGGTGCGGCGCTCGGTGGCATTACTACCCCAGGGGCCCCCCGTCCGCCCTAACCACAGGCGGTTGACCACGGATCTAGCCCTTTGACTTCCACAGACGGGATTTGACCGGTGGGCCTATCCACCGGTCATGTTAGGTCAGCCCATACGAACACTTTAGAGAAACATCCGGGCCAAACCCACAGCTACATCCACTCCGTGTAGACCCGGACGCGTCCGTTTCCCCCTCCGGTGCGGCGGCGGGCGCCGTCCGTGAGAGGGTGGGAGGACACCGGAGAGCGTGCGGGCATTTGCAACCGCCACAACACTTCCGGACTTGTGAGAGGCCGCCTCGTAAGATTTGGCGGTATGCTGGCCCGAGGCCGCCGGCCACGGTCGTGAAGCAGCGAAGAGCAATCCGCAGAGGGAAGTGTTGAGATACTTCTCCATCACGAAAATTATGAAAATTACCATCGGTCCTATAGCACATGTGCCCACGTCATGTAAAAACTCATGATTTTATCGCGCTCCGGTATTTAATAATATTCACGCGCATCGTTTCCGCGAGCGTCTACTACCGTGTGTCGCCGCCCGTCCGTGAGGGGGCCACACCCGAGGCGTGTGCCGCCTCTTCGGACATGACACCACACCACCCCGCATGTATGAGGGCGCGATCGATGGTCGGTGGCATTGCTAGCCCCAGGGCCCCGCCCCGCCTAACCTGGATCGGTTGACCACGGATCTACCCTTTGACTTCCCACGGACGGGATTTGACGGTGGGCCTACCACCGGTCATGTTAGGTCAGCCCATACGAACACTTTAGAGCAACATCCGGGCCACACCACACCAAGATCCCCTCCGTGTTGACCCGACGCGTCCGTTTCCCCCCTCCGGTGCGGCGGGCGCCGTCCGTGTGAGGCACACCCGAGGCAGCGTGCGCCTCTTCGGACATGCCACCACACCACCTGCATGTATGAGGGCGGTCTGACGGTCGGTGGCATTACTACCCCGGGGCCCCGTCCGCCTAACCTGGGCGGTTGACCACGGATCTACCTTTGACTTCCAGGACGGGATTTGACGGTGGGCCTATCCACCGGTCAGCACACCCCGAGACGCTGCGTGCCGCTTCGACATGCCACCACACCACCCCGCATGTATGAGGGGTCAGCGACGGTCCGGTGGCATTGTTACCCCCCAGGCCCCTGGCCCCGCCTAACCTCGGAGCGGTTGACCACCGGATCTACCCTTTGACTTCCCACGGACGGATTTGACGGTGGGCCTATCCACCGGTCATGTTAGGTCAGCCCATACGAACACTTTAGAGCGACATCCGGGCCACACCCACAGCAAGATCCCTCCGTGTAGACCCGACGCGTCCGTTTCCCCCCAGTGTGCGGCGGCCGCCGTCCGTGTGGGGGCACACCCGGAGGCGCGTGCGCCTCTTCGGACATGCCACCACACCACCCTGCATGTATGAGGGGCGGTGCGGCGCTCCGGTGGCATTGCTACCCCAGGGCCCCGTCCGCCTAACCTCGGGCGGTTGACCACGGATCTACCCTTTGACTTCCACGGACGGGATTTGACCGGTGGGCCTATCCACCGGTCATGTTAGGTCAGCCCATATGAACACTTTAGAGCAACATCCGGGCCAAACCCACAGCTACATCCACTCCGTGTAGACCCGACGCGTCCGTTTCCCCTCCGGTGCGGCGGGCGGCGCCGTCCGTGAGGGGGGGACACCGGAGACACGTGCGGGAATTTGCAACCGCCACAACACTTCGAGCTAGATCCGACGGTCGTGCGTGTTAGGGTTAGATGGGGCCGGAATGCGGAGGAGGGTAGCAATGCCGCCAGTGTTACGGTGGGCCCTCCTATGCTTGTCTTTGGGCGAGGTGGGACTATTTTTTACGGTGTCTTTGAGAGTCACTCATATGTCGTAATAAAAAAATAAAAAAATGCAAAGTATCTATGCCGGCGGCTTAGCCGTCGGCATAGCAGCGCGATCCACGGATCGGTGGCGTGGCAAAGGCGAGCCTATGCCGCGGCGGGCCGTCGGCATAGGGCGCCACGGATCGATGGCGTGGAAATGGCGAGCCTATGCCGCCGGCCTGGCCGTCGGCATATGATTGCCTTATCCGTCGCGGTTCGCCCCACCACCCATTCTCCATCTCTCCTCCCCGACCCACACCCCGCCGCCACCGGATCCGCTCGGTCGCTGCCGCCACCCTTCCTCGCCCTGCTCGTCGCCGCCCACGCGCTCTAGGCGCCGCCGCCGCCGCTCGCCACTCGCCGCCCTTCGCTCGCCACTCGCGCAGCCGCCCACCCGTGCTCGCCGTGGCCTCGTCATCTCGGCTCGCGCCGCCGCCCTTACCTTGCGCTTGATGGGGCGCGTGGACTCCTCCCGGCCACCCCTCGGTCGCGCCCTCGTCAAGCTCGGTCCGGCCGGACCTCCCCGAGCCCACTCCTCCCTCACCGCCGCCCGATCGTCGCTCCGGCCGGCGGCTAGTCTGCACCGGCCCTCCTCTGCCGCTGCTCTGGTCGACCTAGCCCGAGCTGAGCTCCCTCCACCTCCCCTCCGTGCCTGCCCCCCGAGCCGGCCCTCCCACACGATGAGCTCCTTCCCTCCCTCTTTGAAGCAATTTTTTTAATTTAGTTAGATGATTTATGGATGGATGCATTATGTATGATGATAGATGGTTAGATGGATGGATGCATGCATTATGTATGATGATAGTTAGAAATGTGAGAAATGCAAAAAAAATTAGATGATACATGATGATGTTGATGATGATAGATTATGATGTTGATGATGATAGATTATGATGTTGATGATGATAGATGATGATGTTGATGATAGATGTTAATGCTTTTTTTTGCTGGATAATTTTAGATGATGATGATGATGATAGATTTCCATTTTTTGCGGAAGAGATGATAAATGATGATGATTGTTGGATCATGATAAATGATGATGATGATGATTTTTTATGCTTGATGATTGTTACATGATGATAGATGATGATGATGATGATATTGATGATGATACGGTGCAGGTTCTGTGGTGTTCCATCTCGGTGGAGTGATCGTCGTAGGATCTGTTGGACCCCGATTGTCCCTCCGCTGTTCGACTACTTCCTCTACAACCGAGGGTGAGCTACGAATCATGTCACTAGATTTCATTCTCAAGTCAACTGGCGTAACCTAGGCGTCTCCGTCCGAAAGGGTTGCATCGATAAATATGCATTCAATTGCATATTTATCACCGCAACTGTTTCGGATTGTCCAGCGTTTTCCACGGACAGCCGAGGATGTGTAGATTGGGTATGTTCTCCATGTTCTACCCGTTCGAGACAGGATTTGGTGGCGCCTCCCATTGTTCTCCGGAGCACATTCTCTCGGCTATTTGGCGAGGCGTGTATCTGGAGAACAGCGGGAGGTGCTGCGAAATTTTGTCTCGAGCGGATAGAAATGAGAACGTACTCAATCTACATCCTCGAGTGGGATTAGGACCCATCTTTACCTATTAGAGATGTAGGTGGATTCAGCGCGGTAGAAACTGAAAATTTGATGTGATTAATTTAAGTGAATCCTTAATTATGTTGTGTGGTTTGCAAAATAGCAGAGGATGGCAGATAATCAGTGGATGTACAGTGGTTTTATCCGTCGGAATCGAGTAACATCAGAGTGGATCGCGAAAACCGATGTGTATTTGAAGGAGATATTCCGTCGTCCAATGAGAATTATCCCACCATGCCCCTGTGCGAGATGTGCGAGCGTCATCGTAGAAATCAGGCGGACATGGTGAGCACCTTCGCACGCACGGATATATGCCAAACTTTGACATGCCGCCGATAAACATAGCCGATCAGGACCGTGGTAGAGAGGAGGTGATGCGACAACGCATCGATGGATATGAGGACGACGGGGTCAAGGACATGCTAGATGATGTCATTGTTGCGAAGCAGCAAATCGACACCTTCGGAGAATGAACCGGAGGAGCGGAGGCAACCGCAAAGGCCTTCTTGGAGGTCTTGGCCTCGTCGAAGAAACCTCTTTATGCGGGTGCGAAAATATCTCAGCTGGATGCCATCTACATGGCTGATTGCAGTCAAGGCTGAAATGCGGCTGTAGCCAGAAATGCTTGAAGCATTCACAGGAGTATGGGCTAACAGCCTCCACGAGGTCATGAACTGCGAAAAGCATGTACGATACAAAGAAAATCATGAAGGCACTCTCTATGGATTATGAGAAAATAGATGTTTGCCGAAGAATTGCCTTTTGTTTAGGCACGCAGTATGCGGATGACAAGTCTGTAGGAAGTGCGGTTCGTCTCGATACATTGAGGTGGTCGGCGAGGATGGTGAGAAAAGCAGCTAACCATCCCGTTAAGGTTCTTGGTATCTTGATTTTATAAAAGACTGCAGCGCCTTTTCATCACGAAGAGTCTGCCAAAATGATGAAGTGGCACAAGGAAGGTATAAGGTACAATCCAAAAAAATCGTACATCCATCGGGAGGAAGCATGGAAGTCATTCGATGAAGAATACCCCGAGGAAGCAGCCGAGGCTGGGAATGTCAGAAAAGCCATATCGGTGATGGGTTGAATCCATATGGTATGTCGTCCAATCCATACAGCTGCTGGCCTGTGTTTGTAATTCCGCTCAATCTTCCTCCGGTGCCCTAATGCAGCGGGAGACCATGTTCTTGTCGCTCATCATTCCGGGCCCGACTACCCGGGAAGCAATTGGGTGTGTTTATGCAGCCGCTTGTGGATGCTTTGCACCATTCTTGGTACTTTCGAGGTTGACATCGACCGGGATCTGCAGAGAAATTTCTTGATGAAAGTTTGGTTGCACTATTGCATGCATGACTTTCCCGGCTATGCTCTATTCTGCGGATGGTGTACAAGTGGTAAGATGCCATGCCCAGTGTGCATGCAGGCTCTGCGAATGATTTGGCTGAGTAAGGGTGGCAAGTATGTAGCCTTTGACCTGCATCGACAGTTCCTCCCTCCAGACCATCCAGACAGGGAAGACAAGAAGAACTTCACGAAAGGTCGGGTTATTCATGAAGTAACCGAGATTCCAACATTTTCGGGGGCAGATGTTCTTGCTCAGCTAAAAGCTCTGAAGCCTAAAGTCAAAGGCAAAGGCAAAGCCAAAGACAAAGGCTTGAGGGATATGGTGAGACGCACAACTGGACTCACATTACCCCTTCTCGCAGCTTCCCTATTTCAAGGACCTCAAACTTCCTTACAATATTGATGTGATGCACACGAAAAGAATGTGGCGAGTCCCTTTTCCACACGATCCTCAACATTCTGATAAGGCGAAGGATAACGTAAAAGCTAGAGCCGATCAACAGAGAATTTGTGATAGACCACGCTGAACATGAAGCCTCCCACAGTGATCGAAAAAACTGGTTCAAGCCGGATGTTGACTTTGTCCTTAAACCGCCGAAAAAAAAAAGTACTTATCTGGCTGAAACAAATTTTGAAGTTCACCGATGGTTATGCATCGAATATAAGTAAGGAGTCAATCTTTCAGCGGGCAAAGTGACCGGTCTGAAGAGTCATGACTACCATGTATGGATTGAGCGGATAATGCGGTGATGGTTCGAGGCTATGTCCCCGAGCATGTCTGGCGAGTGCTTGCGAGCTTAGCCATTTCTTCCGCACGCTCTGTGCTAAAGAAGTAAGTAAAGAGGTGATTGAAAAATTGCATAAGAAGGCACCGGAGTTGATAGTCAAGCTAGAAGATCTTTCCATGAGCTTCTTTACTCCGATGACACATCTCATTCTGCACCTCACGAACGAGGTATTGTTGGGGGCCCATGCAAAATCGGTGGCGAGACGGTACGAGAGGCAGAACAAGCATCTCCGACGAAATGTGGAAACAAAGCTAAGATTGAAGCTTCCATAGCTGAGGCAGTTATCCTAGAGGAGGTGTCAGACCTCAGGACATCATACTATCCAGACCACGTTCCCCATCTTCATAACAAGGTGCCTCGATACAATATAGAAGAGCCCAAGTATCAACCCAGGCTCGATCTATTCAACACGCAAGGTGGGAGGGTTGGGGCCTCGAAATCTTATAACATGCCACGACAAGAGTGGGAGGACCTCATGTTCTATATCTTGCACAACATCAAGGAAGTTGAGGAAGTGTGGATGAGGTAATACCACTACACCATTCCTTTATGTCTTCCACATCATCATGTTTCATGTTCACTTAGTCCCGGTCTAACACGCTTATCTTTTTTAGTGATTTCGTTCAAGAGGAATGGGCGGGAGTGAATCCTCCCTCCGAGGCGGAGGCACTTACTCTTCTCCGTCATGGAAACCCCGGGCGTAAAAATTTTGTTGCTTGGTTCATGGAGAAAGTAAATTTCCACACTCCCCTATTAAATACCTACTTCAACATTTATTAGTTAACCGAACTAATGCATGCAACAATTTCCATTATACTTGTAGGAAAAGATCCGAACATATCTATGGATGATGAATTGAGATGGGTTTCCATGGGTTTTGACCCTGCCGTCATGACATGTACAAAGTATGATGTGAATGGGTATCGCTTCCATACAGAGGAGCACCAAAACAGCCGCCCGATCCGAAAACTATAAATCTGGAGTGTACACCCCGGTCAAAATTCACTAGACTACTACGGAAGGGTACAAAATATATCGAGGTTAAATTCGCCCGGGCGTGAGACCCTAAGTCTGCACTGTGTTCAAATGCCGATGGTTTGATCCACGGGAGGGTAAAACATCGCCTTCCATTGGTTTGGTCGAAGTTAAACCATCAACCGTCTATGCCGGAGCCGATCTCTTCATTGCGGCTACCCAAGCTACACAAGTATATTATCTGCCTTACCCATGCGGAAAGTGTATCTAAAGGGTTGGGAAGTTGTGTTCAAGGTGTCGCCACATGGTAAGCTACGAGACCGAATGAAGACGATTACTACAACATTAACCCCATGACATACGAGGGAGTGTTCTATCAAGAGCAACCTGATGATGATGATGATGATGATGTGGTTAGAAGCGATGGCGCTAGACCATTGGGTGATGATGATGTGGACCCAAACATCGACGATGCACGTAATGATGGTGAGACCATTGTCAATGAAAATGACATACTTATGCTAGAAAAGTTAAGCGAAGACGCCGACGAGGAGGAAGAGCCTCCACCTCCGTCGGACAACGAAGATGATATGATTGATAGTGATGATGAGACGGACCGAGAAAGAGGTTACAACAGTGATGATTCATATGGGTTCTAGCAGATGTACGTTTCAAGTTTAGGAATATGCCTTTTATGCATTTTTATTAATGTGTTTATTATCATGCCTTTTCTTCATTTCATTAATTTACTAATTGCTTTTCTCTTTTCAATGCAGGTTAGTGGAACATGGGCAAGGGAAGGCCGACGTGGGTTTCCTCGCAAGGTCGTCGGCCTGCCTAGTCGGAGTGGTCGAGCACGTAATCCTCCCCTCGGCTACTTGGCGATGACTCCTCACAGGAGGTCGAGGGAGAGGTGCCCCTAGAGGAGGAGGGGCGGGGAGAGCCTCTAGAGGACGAGTCTTTGGGGAGAGCAACTACTGGTGGGTCGCGGCCGAAGCAGCGCACCCTCACCGACTTAGGGGTGTTGTCTTGAGGCCCTCCTCTGGTGAGGTACCCTCCTCTAGTGAGGTACACTCTAGGGAGGAGGAGGAGGAGGTGGTGGAGGTGGAGGAGGAGGAGGTGGAGGAGGAGGAGGAGGAGGTGGAGGAGGAGGAGGAGGAGGAGGAGGAGGAGGAGGAGGAGGAGGAGGAGGAGGTTGGGGAGGAGAGGCAAGGCGAGGAGGGGGTGGTGGCGGGGATGATGGTGGTGACGGGAAGGGGTTGACAACAAGGGATGGCTGCGTGGCAGCATAAAGCTACCAAAGCAGGTTCCTCTCGAGGAGCGAAGTGGCTCATTGAGCCCACGGGAAAAGAGTAAGCGGTTCCTTATTTTGCTTGTCACATGCATATTCTGGTTGTTATTTATTTTGCTTGTCACATGCTACTAGTTCATTCTTTTGCAGCAAGCTGGATATATTCTAAAGGGTCCGTATTCCCAACGGCCTCATCACCGTCTTGCTAAAGTTATCTTGGCGGGGTTGTACTGTCCGGATCGGTCGAGCAGCCGGACCGTCGGGTTTTGGCCACGAGCTAGGACCATCGGGAAGCGGCCCTCCACGGACCATGAGACCCATGCCAAGGCCGTAACCACTACTTTCTGGGTGAGTTCTCTTGAAGCACAAGTCCATTCTAGTTTCATGAATGATTTAACTCATGGCTTCTTCCATTCTTGTTTCATGCATGATTGTAGAAATTCTATCGAGTTCTTCCGAGACCTGAGGGCTAGAGCGGACCAGATCGTGCTGCGCCAATGCAAGAAGAAGGCCCGCCAGATGTAAAGACGAGTGCGCTATGTGGCCATCTCGACATACTACCACGATGTTCTTGGTGTGAAGATGACCAAGGAAGAAGCGCGGAGGATGGGCATTACCTTGGAGAGGCACGAGTACTTGGCGGTAAGTATAAAAGATTTTTCATTATGCTTTCATTACCATGTGGTACATTTCACCGTTTTCATGTTGACATGCCATTATGCTTTTATTATGTAGGTGTGTCCAAATTGGTGTTATGGAAAAGACGAGTCTGGGCGGCATTGGTGGATCTTTGGTGTGATGGGGCTGGAGCACAGGCGGCTATGAGAATAAAAATAAGGCTAACCGAGGGAATGAGGAGTACATGCTCAGGGAAACCAAACCACTATCTCCACAAGGCAGTTAATGTATGACTAACCCCATTAAACATTCTTCTTCTTCTATTTACCATCACTTTCTTATGTATGACTAACATCTGTTTGGTGGTGCAGGAGGAAACCAGGCGGCCGCTCTCGGACATGCAGGCGTGGGAGATCGCCCATCGCGGAAGGACCCCAAGCTGGCGAGCCCAAGTACTACGGCAAGAAGACCGCGTGGAGGAAGGAGGCCTACTCGCAGCCTATCTGAGTTACATCCTAACACACGACCCCATTGCGGCGGATCTGGACGACAGGCGGTGGTGAGCATGGGGCCCAAGGAGCACGGTCGGAGGCGGTTCTCGATCTTGTGGTCCTCCGACTATCTCCTACACACACCGTCGGATCGACCCGAGCTGAGCCAGCACATGAGCCAGCCGGTGTCCAGTTCACGATCCCTCTTTCAGAGCAACAGATGTAAGTATTTTCCCTCTTATCTTCATTGCTCACTCTATTTTCCGCATCTAGTAGTTTTATGAGTTCCATCATGTCATACCGTAGGCCTACAGAGTACACACGGGAGACCATGGCGTGGCATCGGAGGTTCATGAACACCAAGTGCGGAGGGATCTTGGTGGAGCAGGCTTTTCAGAAATGGCGGCGGCGGTGTCCTCGATTGCAGCCAACACCATGCCCTCGGCACAACCAGTCTTGCTTGACCTTTGAGGAGTTTGTGGCACGAACGCTGGCCCCTCGCGGTTAGTTCATCCCCAATCTATTCACCCCAAGCATGTCATGCCTTTCAACACATCATATATCCCATTAATATGTCTTTTCAACATCCGAGGAACAGATGGATCTACCGTTGGCGGTGGTCTTGTGACACTCCGGAGACACGGGCCCGACAACTCCGATCCACGGAGGCGGAGGTGGAGGCGGTCTTAGCGGTAGCGCTGCCGCTAGCAATGGCGACACAGGCTTGGCGGTCTTGGCGGTGACGACCTCCGCGGTGCTCGACGTCCTGGCGCTTAAGCCTAGTGTGTGGTGATGATGCTTGAGATGACTTGTGTGTGGTGATGATCATTTAGAGACTTGTGTGTGGTGATGATGATTTAGAGACTTGTGTGTGGTGCTTTTCTATATGTTTATGCTTATGTTGGTTGTGATGATGATCATTTAGAGACTTGTGTGTGTGATGATGCTTATGCTTACGTTCTTTGATATGTGCTGCTGATATGTGCGGTTATACATGTGCTTTTATTTGAATTGAATTGATTTGAAAACAAACAGAAAAAGAAAAAATCGGCGAAACTATGCCGACGGCCCAGCCGTCGGCATAAACTAGCGTGAGCTCCGATGGTCGACACGTGGCAGCCTATGCCGACGGCCTGGCCGTCGGCTTAGTTCTCGCCCCAGAGTGCCCGATTGCCGACATCGTGGCATGTCTATGCCGGCGGCGGCCGTCGGCTTAATCTGCCCCAGAGTGCCCGATTGCCGAACATCGTGGCATGTCTATGCCGGCAATGAGGCCGTCGGCATAGTTCGGCTAAAGGCGACGGCGGGGCCGTCGGCATAAACAGCGGCGAACAGCGGCTTCTCGCCACGTGGCATGTCTATGCCGACGGCCCGGCCGTCGGCCGTTTAGAACTATGCCGACGGCGAGGCCGTCGGCATAGACATGCTGCGTGGAGAAGCCGTTGCTCGGCGATTGATGGCAACCGCCGTTAAGCGATGGCGTTGTCGACGGCGATGCCGTCGGCATAGATATCTGACCACCGTCGGCATAGGGTCTATGCCGACGGCCATTCTATGCCGACGGTCATCAAGGCTACGCCGACGGATATGTTGCCGACGGCCCTATGCCGACGGGGCGTCGGCATAGGCCTGTCCCGGCAACTGGTCGAGGCTATGCCGACGGGCCGGCCGTCGGCATAGGGTGCGATTCGATGAGGGGGGGGTCCCCGCCCCTATTGCTAGCACGAAAGCTGCCGCTCCATTGGCCACAACGAGCACAACAAAAGGGCTTAGAGCATCTCCAGCCGCGTCCCCAATAGGCCCCCCAAGGCCCTTTCTTAGCGCCGACGCTAAAAGAATGGCCCAGCCGCGCCCTCGAAAGCCCAATTTTCGCTGGTTCGGCCCGAAGTTGGCGCCGGCGGACCCCGGTTGAACCCAGCGCGCTAGGGGCGCCGGGGAAAGCGTTTTTGGTGCGGAAGCCCGGTGGGACCACCAAGTCAGCGACACATGACGGATCGTCATCCTCGTCGCTCGTTTTCCTACGCGGAATCAATGCCAAGGCTGCCGCCGCCGGTCAACCTTCCGCTGTTTCCTCACGGGTGGCGCGGTAATGCCCCAGCGACTCGCTGTCCCCCTCCCGCCACGCGTACACACATACCTGCCGCCTCCCGTGGCTTCTCACTCCCACCCTCCTCGCCGGTGGGCGAACACTCCGTCGCTCTCTCTCTCTCTCTCTCTCTCTCTCTCTCTCTCTCTCTCTCTCTCTCTCTCTCTCTCTCTCTCTCTCTCTCTCTCTCTCTCTCTCCCTCCCGCGTCACCGGCGACCTTGCTTGCATGATGCCAGACAAACCAAGGCCAACTTGCTTGCATCGTTACTTCGAAATCAAAACAAAGCTACAATACTCTTTCCTTACTAATACAAGTGAGTGTTACTGTCTTGTGCATATTCGGTTTCTCGAGGTTATAGTAATGTAATTGATGAGCTATGCATGTGTGCGCAGCTTCCACTTTATTCTGCTAGAGATTAAGCTTGAGCAGGGACTAGTAACCGTCATAGACTCCAAACGAAAAAATCCAGAGGAGTATGCGACCATGACTAAAATGCTCGAGAAGTAAGTTCAATCGATCATTATCGCACCATATTGGCAACTTTGTTCATTTCCTGATATTAAGTAATTGTTTTCTTTGTCTGGCAGGGTTTGGAAAAAGTTCACCGCACAAGCTCCGGGACTGCCGGTGCAACTGCGATTTGACCACCCGAAAGTAAGTACTAGCTACTAGCTAGTTCCGCGCGTCTCCCATTGATTCTAGCTAGTTTCATCAATACCATTTAGCATGCTTGCTTATCAGTTTGATTGACCTCTATTTCTTGTAAAGTGCTTGTGGCAGGAACCCGGGAATGATTTCTATGGATAGTACATTTGCGAGTTCATCCACCACACCACCTGTGAGCGGGGCTACTCTAAACAACAATATGAAGTGCGTAAGAAATAATATTCACAATTTTATTTATTACCATCATTTGTGTTCAGTTTCATTCATATATATGTATTGACCCCCTTCTTGAAATTAGATGTGGCAGATGCGGGATGAACTCCTACCACAAGATCGCATACGAGCAATTCAAGAGGAATTGGCGGGATTCTTTCTTGACCACGTCATCGACAAACACGGAGAATACCATGTGGAAGTTGAGTTCAGATGTTAGGGGATTTTGTAAGAGATCTTATATTGTATGTGTGTATATATATATATATATATATATATATATATATATATATATATATATATATATATATATATATATATATATATATATATATATATATATATATATATATATATATATATAGCCAGATAGCGTCGGATAGATATACGAAAACTTGTTGTTCGACCAATCTATCGGAGAAGGAGAGGTCGATCACTTCTCTCTGTGTATATGTTCATGACGCTCTTCTGTACTTATTGGTTTCCTTCATTTTCTTACTAACTAGATAGCATGTCGAGTCCTCTCTATACGTAGCGTCGACCAAGCACGGAGATAAGAGAGGACACTTCTCTCTATGAGCTAGCTAACACAATATATGAAACCCCTAAATTAACCCTACAAAACCCCCAAAGCCGCCCCCCCCCCGGAAAAAAAATCAAAACTCCCAGCCCCTGAACTGCTGACGTGTGGAAGCCTTTTGGTCCTGGTTGGTGTCACCAACCGGGACAAAAGGTCCTCCTGCCTGGGCAAGCGGCAGCGGCCACGTGGAGCCACATCTATCCCGGTTCCTGGGCGAACCGGGACTAAAGGTGTATGGCTTTAGTACCGACCCTTTAGTCCCGGTTCGGCAACCGGGACAAATGGCCCTCATGAACCGGGATGAATGTGGCTTTTTGTACTAGTGTTACCTTAAGCTTGTGACACCGTAGATTCGGTAAATCATAGACATGAATGAACCCTCTTCGTTCAATGACCGATAGCGGAACCGTGGACATCTATATCGGTCCATATGATTACACGAATGATATTCATGTGAACCTTTGGTAATCATGTGACGTTCCCTTTGCTTCGCGATACTTTAAAAAACCCGGTGTGCATCGGTATCCTCCCCACTCATACCATGCTCACTATACCGTCTCTCCCGTTACTGGTTTTGTTCTTCTTTCTCGTTGACGTGTTCCGGCATCCCCGTGACGACGTCACCTATGTCTGGCCATACAATGATGGATGCCGTCACACCGAGAGGGCCCTAAGAATATCTCTCCATTATCGAAGGAGAAAATCCCACTCATGAGCTATTCGTTCACTTGACAAACTTTCCGGTGAGCCTGAGAGTTGCCGTTATGGTCAACTTGTTACAGATGACGTTTGAGCAACGCCAAAGTGCATCATCTGGTAGGAAGTGACCGAGACACTCTCATGGTATGAGGGACTAAAGAACACATGCTAACACTCCGTGTTATAACAGATGATTTCAGACGATATGATCACTAAGTATAACATACAAGATTGGGTCGATTCAATATGATCGTTCTTCTAACGTCATGCCCTCAGTGTTGTTTTAGGACTATCGTTACACCTAACGATATCCTAAGATCCGGAAACGTGATAACCAACAACACTTGAGCCAGTCCTAGAGGCTGGACCGGGAACCTATTGTTTGACCGTTTATCATTTCACACGTGCGTATGAATTTTCCACTAAATCGCATATTCTAGGATCATAGCAGTTATAGTATGGAATATAAACTCTTAGTTATGAATAATGGGAATATAATAATATAATATTATTGCCTCTAGGGCATATTCCCAAGACCGCCATCCTCCTGCTCAAGGTAACACTCGTTCTGCAATCCCCTCCCCTCCCTACCCCCAAATCTCCACGCTCTTCCTGCCTCGTTTCCACACTATGATTCTTCGACACAGCGAGGTGAGATCCGTGAGAATGAGATTGAGCGGCTGGAGAGGCTCTTAGTAATGGGTTAACATTTGAGAAATCATAGGCTTTGGTACACCCCTTATCGGTCTTCTAAATAAAACAACATATGAACTTCGACTTTGGAGGACAACTAAACATTCTAACTAGAATGTGGGAAAAAACTTTCAGATTTTTTCGTGAATTATCTATACAAAAAATAATTTTCTTTACTCAAAAAATCTCATTTTGTATATTTATGTCGGACCAAAAAACTGAAAGTTTTTTCCCACATTGTAGTAAGAGTGTTTTGTTGTCCTGCGAAGTTTGAAGTTCAGATGTTGTTTTGTTTTGAAGAAACAAAAAAGAGAAATTTTCATGTAGTGAGTTAGTTGTGTAGCACATATTTTAAAGCAACATTGGGGGGTGAGGATAAGAGCTGTCCAGAAACCTAAGCTTTATACATCCACGTTCAAGATGGGAATGGGTCGACCCGGACCTGGCCTTGGACTTGGCCCCTTGACCCCCAAGGTCAATATGTGAGGCCATGGGTTTGCCCATTTCATCAAAAATTTGTGGCCTCACTGACCCATTGGGTACATGATGCCAACCCAAAATAAAGATTGAAAATACATGAATCGAGTGAGCTCAATGTGAAGACCAGGAAGACCACTGGAACAGCGATCTGTACAAGTTGGAGAGTAATGGAGAGCTCGACGATGACTGAAAGACGAACAAGAGGCATGTACTAGTAGTTGACGTAAGAACCAATCTACCTGCCTACCTGCCTGCTTCTTGTGTACAGCGGCATCTCCGACAGAACCGATCCAGTTCGTATATCGTAGATGTGTGACGTCTCCAACAGGAGCGGCCAGCAGCGACTAAGGCCTGGTCAATCGAATGGGTCGACCCGTCTGACCCATCGGGTCGCATGGTGCCGGCTCCACTGACCCGTTTATCATTTAAGGCCGACCCACATGGCCCATTGGCCTCGATATTTCAGGCCGGGTCGGTGACCCAGCGGGCCGACCCGGCCCATTCCCATCTTGAATCCACGTTCCTTAGTAATGCTCTTCACCCAAGATTCCTGTTTCTCTGCTACGCCTGTACTAGTAGCTATACTGCTTACGTTGGACTGTAACCTGTTTGTTCAGTTATGTAGCCTCAAGCAAGCACTTCCTGCTCTGTTGGTAGATAGCTTAATTAGCATCCACTTCTGCATCTACATGCATGTGCAACCTATGACCTGGGTGGAACTAATATCGGCTAATTCATATGTACGCCATACAAGCTTAGTTAGTACCATTTGTGTTTTTCTTTTACGCAGAATATTCATTTTAGATCTTGTTACAATGTTGTGCCATGTATATATGCCTGGTACTACTATTCCCAGAATGCTTATATTTCACATGATCCTTTCGTGAGAGGAAGTAATAATGCTTCAACTTGTTGGAGAAACTTTGTGCACTCTGTATGATGGAGCCATGCGGAATGCTGGTGTGCATTTCTTGCCATGATGGCTGCTCTGCTCTGCTAGAGTGCTAGAGGAATACTGGCTTGTGATTGCTTCTAGAGCTGTACTGTGCTGCAGTTGCTCTAGATGGTAGATTGACTGTTGGGGCCTGCAGTTTAGTGTAGTGTAGTGTAGGGCGAGTGCTCTGCTTGGCGTCGAGTCAAGCATCTCAGGCCTGGCCGGGCCGATCTGCTCTCGATTTGGTTTGCTGTTGGTCAGGGGTCAGCAGTCTTCCTGTTGTCTGTAGCTCAGTGCTAGCATTGTAGATATCTGAATAACTTGCACCATATTACAAACTTTGCCTACCAAGAGAATAGATGTAAGCTATAAACCACAATTTCATAGTGAAGATCCGGACTTTTCCTTGTAAGATGGTTAAGCAGCAGCAGGTGTGGCTTTCATGTTGTTGAAGGTGCCCTTGTTGAACGTGATGGCCCTATGGGAAACGGGCTGCAGTGCTCAGGTGCTGAAAACTGTATATGTGTGGAGGAATTTCAATTTCGGATCGGAGCCCTGCGGAAGGATTTTGTGAACTTTCTCTATAGTAGGCCTCCCCAATGGCTGCTGGTCTGTAGCTAGGGGATTGACTTGTGATTGCTTCTACATCTGTACTGTATGTGTATCGCAGTTGATCAAGATCGGGAATTGTTGGGGGTTGGGGCCTGCGGTGTAGGATGACTCCTCGGCTTTGAGTCGAGTGGTGCATCGCTGAATGACATCATCCCAGGCTGAGACGGTCTCTCCGTATTTGGTTTTCTGCTGGTACTTTGGATGTGTGTACAACAGGGACAGCAGCAGCTTAGTGTTTAGTTTCGCTGCAGCCTAGTGTTGTAGTTATCTGAATAACTTGGTGGCTGCCTACGAGGGAGGACATGGATGGAAGTTTGCTGCCGGTTGGCTGATGTAGCAGGAAGGAAAGAGCAGACCGAGGTTGCACAGTATGCACCGATGAAGACGCAATGGATGTTAGTAGTATTATATAAGATTTTGTCTCCTTCATTTACTTTGGTGCTGCTTCAGTTGATTTACCCAGTGTGTTTCTTATGTTCCTTTACAGCCTCATGTAGTCAGTCAGTGAGTCCTCTGCTCTTTATAGACTAGTGTTATCGGTTAATTCATACGTATAAATTTAGTTAGTACAGTATCATTTATTTTTCTTTTATCCAGAATATTCATTTTAGATCTTGTTACATGTTGTGGCATGTATATGCCTGGTACTGCTATTCCAGCATGCTCATGCTTGTGCATTGGCTGGTTTAGCTAAGCACAAGCTGTTTATTGAAATTGTTGCATAACCGTGACCAGGCTTGATTAATACTCTTACTTAGCTAATTTCAAAGTTAATTGTGTCATTAATTAGTGTGTCATCAATCAGTGTCATCAAGAGATGATCTAATAGGAGCATAAAGAAAAACTGACATAGCAATAACATACTGCCTCCGTCCCAAATTAGTTGACTCAGATTTTTCTAGATACAGATATATCTAGACACGTTTTAATGTTAGATACATCTGTATCTAGGTAAATCCAAGTCAACTAATTTGGAATGGAGGGAGTAGATATTAATTAAGTTCTACTACATGAAGGTTGCTTACTTTGAATCATGGAAGATTAACCTGTTTGGAAACACAGTGGCCGTTCAACCACTCACTCATTTAGGACGTTTCTCTTCACTCTTTTGATGTGATTTCCCTCCAACTAAGCACAATAGATGTTTCTTCACCTTGTTTTTGGCACGAGATCAAAAACTAAACATGAATGTAGGAAGGTCACATCATTCTGCAGTCTATTCGCATGATAAAACTGTCATGATAAACGACTCATGAATGACCTTATCAACACACATATCCCATGATTACAACATATTTGTTTCATAGGAAGAGCTAACGAAGATTAGAGAATAGAGATGTGTCCAAGCCTTATATATACCCCTTTCTTAGGGTGTCAAAAGTGAGTGCGATATGAATTCAGATTTGCTTACCTTTTCTTTTATCTTCAGTCCATCTAAGATATTGGAGGAAAACAAAAACATGAAGGGAAAAGGAGCTGAAAGCCACCAATGATGTTGTCTTGCTTTGTCCATCTGCGTAGAAGTCGCCCTTACATTCGATAGCGACAATACTGACAGTACTGGAATTGAGAGGCACAGTGACCTTGTTAGCTCTTAGGAGAACACCTAACATACCCTCTTTATGCACACTGCTTAATTTTGGTGGATTTTCTGGTCATGTAACTAGTCTGAAGCTGGCAATGGCCACTCTGATCCTTGGCATCATCCAATCTGCTGCACTTGACTTCTCTGTAGAGCAACACATCTCATATGAGATGGCTCCATAGCTTTCATGCGGTAGGAGCATAGTTGATTGTGAGTGGTAGCGGAGGGAGGGGAATGTTGAGGTAGAAGAGGAGGTGGCGGAGATAAATTCATCCATGCAGATTAGACCCGGAGTTCCTAGAGTTTTTTTTACTGGAATACAGTAGCATTCTATTGCATGTATCTATATCTTGTATTATAAAATGGGTACATATGTACAAGGGAAAAAAGAGAAAGATTACAAGAAGCTAGTCACATAGGCATGTAAGCTTACATAGGCTTCCATGGTAGCTCTATGTGTAAGTAGCTTCTGTTCGTCCATGAATCCATTTCTAAACATGGATAAATTAGACACTTGTCCTTTGGAGATGAACTCGCTCTTACTGTCTTACAACATAGATATGGTATGGTTATTAATTAATCTATTGAAATGTAGGAGCTTATGCAATCACGACTACTGTGGTCATGCCGACAACAGGAGGCGTGGGCATATGCCTCGACCTCTTTGCTTTTGCTGAGCTGCTAATATGACTTTCTGTAAGAGCCCTCCGGCAGAACCTCCGGCAACCACATGATGCCGAGTATGTTGTCAAGATTCGAATTCATGGGCATAATTTTCGTTTTCTTTTATTAGGGGACTAAATGAAGTATAGATTCATGAACACCTATGTTGTCTGCCAGAGGAAGTTGTTGGTAGAAGTCTTAAATCATGTTCAAAAAATGCATTTCATTTTGAGAAAAAATATCTGTTCAGTGGCTCTTAACACCTTGTTATCATTCCGTAGCGTTACATGCACACCCTATTAGCACGTAAGTAAAATTCCAGATGTGATTATAGCATCATCTTAGTTTTGTTGTGTGTTGTGAGTGCCTAGTGGGATGCTACTTTGGGTGAATGTGACTAAAGAAACCATTGAGAGGCGCATTATCGGGACATGTGTTGCCATGTACAGAACCCTTATCCATTCCACTAGAAAGATGGAACGGAAGACAAAATGCACGACCGGTGAAACTTCTCACCCACCATAAATCACCAGCCCTAAGGACGAATCCAGATCTACGGGCTCCA
>JAHIAM010000686.1:0-24255 GCA_021605205.1 Aegilops longissima
GAAAAGGGTTGTGGGTGATTCAACCGGTAAGTTAAAGGTGTGTCCGGAAGTTAGGCATGTTTTCAATTAAAGAACATAAATGGTTGTCGATGGACTAAAGGAATCCGTTACTCGTGGGTAAAGTACACCCTCTGAAATTACATCTATTGAATAGCCGTGTCCATGGTTAGGATTCGATGCAGGATGGGTCAAGTGTGGGTCTTAGTGCGGTCTTGGAGGAAAAACTACTAAGTCGAGACATTGACTATGACCGGTGACATTGATGATTATGATTATCATTATTGTGAACTAACTATGTTCATTATTTGATTCATTGAGTATCCACGGACGGTTCTACCTCTGGATATTTCTTGTGATTCTTTATAAGCCCTTTATGTGGTATTTGAGGCGCTTATTATTCTTGTTATTTATTTACCTTATAAGCCTTTATGTCTTTGTCGCTCAGGCTTGAGTGAGCATGCTTATTATTTTGCTTTATAAGCCCTTTATGTGGTGTATTTCAGGCCTTGACTATAACATGCTTGTTATTCATTTACCTTATAAGCCCTTTATGTGGTGTCGCTCGAGACACGGTAACATGCTTATTTATTTACCTTATAAGCCCTTTATGTGGTGTGCTCGGGCATTGTATGCATGCTTTTTATTTATTTACCTTATAAGCCCTTTATGTGGTGTACGCTAGGGCCTTGCTGTATGCTTGTTATTTATTTACCTTATAAGCCCTTTATGTGGTGTCGCTCCGACACCCGACTATGGCATGCTTGTTATTTATTTGCTTTATAAGCCCTTTATGTGGCGTCGCTTCAGACACCCGATCGGTGCATTTTATTACTACTCTGTTATTGCATATTCATGTATATAAATAACCTGCTGCATGCATCAGAGATTTTATTTGATGATTGACGTTGTGATCATAGAATATTTCCGAGCATATTTGTCATTTGTTATATTATGCCGTGTTCATAATGTTTGCAGTACATTCAAAGTACTCCTTTGGCTTGTCCACTTCTATTGTCTTGGCCAGATTTCTTGCATGGAGAGGAGCAATGTGATGATCGCCTGGAACCTACGCATTGATGATAGCAGCCTGGCGAAGATAGGAGTTAACCTGGTGAGTTGTTCCCATGGAAATGGAGTCCCATAGCGCGACGATCCACAAACCGCTTCGCCATCACCCTCTAGAAACCATTTGTTGTACTCACAGGCCAGAATGGTCTTGTACTACATATTTTGCATTTTGCTTGGAATTTCTGATCAAGTCGGTGCCTCATCATCTACTGATAATCCACGGGCTGGTGAGCACAAGAGCCATTTGGAAATTAGTATCCGAAAATCCAGTCGACCACAGTTCAACTTCTCCTAACCATCATGCGGTGTCAAAACCGGCGGATCTCGGAGTAGGGGTCCTGAACTGCGTCTAAGGCGGATAGTAACGGAGACAAGGGACACGATGTTTTTACCGAGTTGGGCCCTCTCGATGGAGGTAATACCCTACTCCTTCTTGATTAATATTGATGATATGGGTAGTACAAGTAGATCTACCACGAGATCAAGGGGCTAAACCCTAGAAGCTAGCCTATGGTATGATTGTTGTTGTGTCCCTCGGACTAAAACCCTCCGGTTTATATAGACACGGATAGGTTAGGGTTACGAGTCGGTTACAATGGTAGGAGATCTACATATCCGTATCGCCAAGCTTGCCTTCACGCCAAGGAAAGCCCCATCCGGACACGGGGCGAAGTCTTCAATCTTGTATCTTCATAGTCCGAGTCTGGCAGCGGTGATAGTTGACTATCCGGACACCCCTAATCGGGACTCCTCGGTAGCCCCGAACCAGGCTTCAATGCGATGAGTCCAGCGTTGATTGTCTTGCATTGCGGCGAGTTCTTCTCCAGATTCCATATACTTGTCGAATAGTGTCTGGCCGATAAATGCTGCGCTCCTTGGCTTCTCGCCCAATAATGGCCATCTTCCACGTGTTTGAATGAATCACGAAAAGCCAGGTATTTTACACTTACCCCCTAGCTGCGCAAATGAGCTGCGTATAAAAGGGCGAGGATCTAGATCTGAGTCACACCATCCCTCCTTTGCGAGCTTTCATCGGGCGCCTGACCAAAGACCATTCCATCAAGGACAGTCCTTGCGACTCCTCCTCTCGCTCGGCCAGCCCTCAGCACTGGAGAATGGGAAGATGCTCGATCCACATAGCTGAGCTAGTTATACTCAAGCCAAGTTTCTTCCCCGGCCTTCATGGTTCGGTTAGGCCGGACTGCCACCTACAAGGCGAAAGCAAGCGGAGTGTCCCGTCCCTCTAAAGGAGGCGGGTATGCTTCATCTCTTATCTAGTAAGAGGACTCGGATTTCCAATCCATCCATTTCTCGGGGCTCTTGGAGTTCTCGCTTCCGGTTACCACCTTACTCCTGCCTCCATCTTGCACATCGGGCTTCATGGCCCTTTGTGAACTGTTCTTGGGCGTCGAGGCTCATTTCGGACCGTGGAAGAGATTATTCGCCTAGTACCCCGTTCTCATGAAGTCAATATATCAAGTGGGCGGAGCAGTTATGGCGCATGCCGGGACGGATACCTATCCGGAACCCCAAAGAAAGCGTCCAAGACCGCCTTCGGAATGGTTTTATATGGAGGACGTCCGCTGCGAGATCCGTTCGGATCAGCCTTCGGAGTTTAGCAATGCTCCTTTGAAGAAGCGCCTAAGCTGGCGCCCTCGAAGCCCGGAGAAGATGACGGGATGTCCTCTATTTGATGAACCGAATAAAGATTCTTGGCTCATGCGGATTGACCATGATTGGAGTCATGGCAATCTGCATTATCTTGAGGAGTGCAGCGCTCCAATATAGTTGCCACCCATGTGGGACTTCAGCGGGGAGGCGCGCCACCCGCCATGGCCGCAAAGGGCGGGATTGGTCACGAACTGGTGAAGATCTTATCGCCATGTATAAAGGAGAGGAGGAGGTTTCCTCAGTCAATCGAAGGATTTTCTTGAATAATCCTCGAAGCTGGGTAAGCAAACATCTTTGTGACCTGTCTGATCCATGTTCCGTGGTTAAATATCTCATTTCATGGTTTTTGCGGGAATGCGCCGGATATGGAGAAGATACACAGCCGCCCCCACAACCGAGGATCCGGAGGGTCCCTCGATCCGACCTCAAAAGGATCTGGATATAAAGGTGGAGTTGATCGGGGTGTTCTACCAACTTAGCATCGACAATGCTTTGGTTGCCATTCGGTGATTACCGGAATACTTCGGCCTCGCGAATGGCGAGACAAGATCCCAAAACCACGATAATTACCCATCCATGCTTATTTTTTATCACCGTATACCAATGGTGTTTGGAGGGTACCTTGGCAGGAAATCGAGCCAGCGTGGCCAACAAAAGGCGGTCTTGCCCAGAGCTAAAAAAGTGCGGTCCGGATCGAAACTCCGCTGCAGCGGTATGGCGTGTCACCGTACTCCGGGCTTGATTCCTGGAAGGCGTCTAACGTTGGTGCTCTTTTCAGGAAAAAAGCTCGTCGGATGAGTCCGAGGAGGTTATAATCGAACCTTCACCGGCCAGGCTTCAAATCGGTCCGGAGGCTGAGCGAGCCGAGGCGTGCGTCGGATGCTCCTCCGACGAGGATGCCGACAGGTTGTCCGCCACCAACTCCGAGGTGGAGCGCCTTGAATCCGAGCGCCGCTGGGCGATTCTTTGTGACGTATGTTTCTCCCAAGAGGCCTTGAATGCCTTGATTAGGAGATCGCACCTCCGTGCCGCTCAAGATGGTCTAGCGAGCCACGGGCGTATGTAAAGACATACGGGTAAGGAAATTTGTGATTATATATGCGTAGCCCCGAGACTTAAAATAGTTAGAATAACTGATTTAAGGATCATTTATTATCTGAGATCTTACGAGAAAAGAATACCCGACTGTCGGGGCTTGAAGAGTGCAAGGCCCATTGAGGCTGCACTAGCCGCTCTGAGGGAGCCACGAGACCCCCTCGGTAATATACGCTTGAAAGATAAATAGTTTATGAAGTGCGGCGTGTGTGTAAATCGACAAAATATTGCAGATGGCGCGGACTAGATCCGGACAAGCGAAGCTCTTGCGCCAGCTAAAGGCGCGAGAGCATGCTTACGAGTGCGGCGGGAAAAATAACCTCAAGGCGCCAACACCAAGCTGGGTGAGGAACTAAAGGATGTTCGTGCCCGGTTAGCGACTCGTAAGGAGAATCGGCGGCTTCATCGGCATTTTCGATAAGTGCTTGAGCGAACTTTGAAAGAGTTGCGAGGAAGGCGACTAACATAAACATGTATGTAGGTTTGCTCACAGGTCGTCTGAGGAGGAGATGCCCGATTGTTCGGTGTTCTTCTTCCCGAACTCGTCGGTACTGCAAACGAGTCCGGCGGTGATGAAAGGCATCGGCCGGGCCTTGTGGCCATCTATCTCCCTGCCGAAGGCATTGGGGAGCTGAGGACGGCTTCAAAGAACGCGGGGCTTCCGGCTATGGAAGATATCGGCCTGCCGTCAAAGCGCCAGAGGCTGGGCCATGGTAAATACCGGTACGAAGTGACCCAAACCACATGGCGAGGTCGGACTGTGGGGCCTGATGGGATGGAGATCCTGTAAAGCTTAGTGTCGCAAGTAGAATTGGCGTAAGTATTCCAAGCAAGATTGTAAATTAGATAGCCTATTAGATGGCATTGAGGAGGAATACAATGAGTCGAGTTGACTATGTAAAAATATGACATGAAAAAATGTCTTCTAGCGGATTGTAGATCGTTTGTCATACGGACCTTTTAACTCGACCTCGGACCCAATAGTCGGGTGTGTCGAATCTTCCTGGTTATATAGAACGGGTATGCATGGAGACAAAGGCGTAGGGGTCATTGTTGCTGTATCATAAAAGTGCCCAACTAGTTATGTTATATTACATGGGTAGTAAGAAACATCTTCCGGGAGAATAGTTCCGTTAAGGGTTCCTTATATTTGGATGCATGCCCTAAAGTGCATGTCAAAGCTGCTATGAAGCGAGAAAATCATCAGGGGCAGATGGGTAAATAATTAAAAATCATCTTTCAGTTCACCGACCGAATATTCCCTTAAACGCTAGCTTTCGGCTTCACCGGTCTGAGGTACACATCCGGTGACCAGCGATAACAATCGCAGAGGTGCTCCTTCACCACCTAGCGAACAATCGGGAGCGTAGAGGAGTAAGCACGGGCGAGACAACCCACTTGGCCAAAACTTAAGTCATATAGATGCATATAATTGTGAATAAAAGGTACATGCGGAAGTTTACGCATGTGTTGGGCATAAAGCCCGTGTAAATAAACACATTAAAGAAGCCCCAGGTATAATTAAGCGGACAGCGCGTCAAGTATGTCGAAAAAAAGCGCAAGCGAGCCTCTAGAGGCTTCAAGAAGAAGGAGGAGGAAGGAGAAATAAAAGACAGCAAAAATAGAAAATGTGGGCCGGAGGAAGGAGGCGAACTTGGAGTCACGGCAGGCGTAGAATGATCGTAGGCGGAGCTCGTTCCATGGGTTCGGCTCGAGTCGGTTATCCGATGCGTTTAGCAGAGCGGTATGCTCCGCCCGGTCGGGACCTGATCGATGATGAAGGACCTTCCCATTTGGGCTTGAGTTTCTCCTTTTTCTTGTCCGTGGCGGTAGAACTAGTTGCCAGCGTTATAAGCTTTGGCCCGTGCTTCCTGCTTTGATATCTTGAGCCTGCTGTTGATAGAATGTGGAGCGAGCTTTTGCCACGTCCGCTCCTCCTCCAATGCGTCCAAACTATCCTGCCGATCGAGCTCGGCTTCTCTTTCTTCATACATGCGCCTTGGTGAGTCATGTATTATGTCATTGAAGCAAGACTGCCTCTGCGCCGTACCCATAAAGAATGGTGTGAATCCGGTAATCTGATTGGCGTGGTCCGCAGCCCCAGTCTGGTCGAGCTCCTCAACCCGGTGCGTGTTAGATTCCTTGAGGACCGCACTAAGTGCAGGGCTTAATGCGCTCATGATTAGACCGTTTGCCGCTTCGACTTGACCGTTGGTTTGAGGTGATAGGCGAGGCGTGTCGAGCTTGATGCCCATGTTTTGCACCATAATTTGACCTCATCGGCCGTGAAGTTTGTGCGTTATCGTTGATGATCTGTGGGGGACACCGTAGCGGTGCACTACCCTAATATGAAGTCTATCACCGGTCCGGATTGGCCGTTTTAACAGGCTTGGCCTCTATCCATTTGGTGAATTTATCCACCATGACCAATAGGTACTTTTGCTTGGGTTCCTCCTTAAGGGGTCCAACCATTCAAGCCCCGACATGACGGCGGTGATGGGTATAGTTTTAAAGGTGGGTGGCATGTCTTTGTTGAAAAAAGGGCCAACCCGCATCGTTGGACTAAGTCCCGGCATCTGCCGGGGGCCAATAAAATCCTTCGGAAGGCCTTGCCTACAAGGGCCGGGCTGCGGCGTGGTCCCACCCAGTCGGCATGAATTTCAGCCGGGAGGTTTGCCCTTCCTCTTGGAGAAACCTTTGAAGGACTCCGGTAGTGCTTTTCTTTAAAGCTCTCCCTCATGGACTTTATAGGCTTTAGGCGCCCGTACTATGCGGAGCCTCATTTTGGTCTTGGGGAGTTCCCTAGTTAGGTAGGCTAGGTGGTTCCGTCCGGGGAGATAACCGCCATTATTTGTGGCGGGGGTGTTATCTTGAGGCGAGCCTCGGTTGTGTCAGTGTTCGTCGGGCATTGCGGTTGGGCGGATTGTTGCGGACCCCCTTCCCATAAATCGGATGGCGAACAGCTGTTCGGAAAAGATATTGGGTGGGGCGGCATCGCGTTTTCACCGATGCGGAATATTCGCCGCGGTTGTTATCCCGGGCTATATGATAAATTTGGCCCCGAACCTGCTGACATTTTAGGACGCTTGCGGATGCGCCATTTTCGGATCTTTGGCTCAAAGTCTTTTATTTGAGATATTGCGAGTTGAATCGCGCACCTCTAAATTGAATGCCCATGGAAGGCCATCCAAGGGGGAAAAGGGCCTCGTATTGGCTGCGTTTGGAGTCCGTATACATTATCTGAAGGGCGTAGGATGTGTTCCCGGTTGGGGACGTCGGGGGCCGCCCATCCGCCAACATTTTGGAGCCGTCAAGTGCATGATCAATTGGGTATCGCCGTACTCTTAGGGAGTTAAACTTCCCCGACCCGAAGTCGGCCAAAACCTGCGACTTAATAGCTCGTCGTGGCTTATAAGTTATGTCGAATGGAAGGAGCTCTATGGCCCATTTAGCAATCCGGCCCGGTCGCGTTGGATTGTTTATAATGTCGTTAAAGGGGCCGGAGGCTACCGTTATCGAACACTCTTGAAAGTAGTGTCGCAGCTTCCGGGATGCCATGGACCCGTATGCTATCTTTTGATAGTGTGGGTCGGGACTTGCTGGAGTTAGGGCGGTGGACACATAGTAAACCGGTTTTGAAGAGGAACCGGTGTCGTCCGTTTCGTTGAAAGGCACCCGCTGACAACTTGATGTGTTGCGGGATATATATAGCATTGTTACCCCCTTGGTAGCCGGAGGACGGTTGTTGCCAAAATGGCCTTTATTTCTTGAGTCCCGTGGGCGATCCCCTAAGTGTTGAGCCCGGGGCGGTAAAGTGCCCTTTTCCCCAAGCGGAATAAAGCCAAACGCTTCCATCCAATCAATTTTGTATTTGTTTGAGGTCTTTGGAATATCTTGTGGGAGCTCGGATCTTGGCGGGTTTGCTTAATTCCTCTCGGACATAGAAGCCCCAGGAGCTTTCCTGGAGCCCGAAGACATTTTCGGATTGAGCTTGATGTCATATTTTCAAAGATTGTGAATGTGAGCCTCAAGTCGTCTACTAGAGTTTGGCGTGCTTGGTTTTGGCGACCACTCATCTACATACTTCCACCGTTTGGTCTGGTTTGCGGAATTCGAATCATCGCGGATATTTTTGGGGTTTTTGACCCAAAGGGCATTGTGTTGAAGCGAGCGGGCCTATGGGTGATGAATGCTGTTGCAGCATGCGCTCCCCATCTTGATTTTGGTAGCGGGTGTCGTCGAAAGCACAATGAGGTGTCCTCTTTAGCGTTGATGATTTGATCAATTCGAGGAGGGAAGGATCCTTTGGCAAGCCATTAAGGTCTTTAAAATTACACATAGGCGGGGGTTTATCTTTCTTTGGTACCATCACCGGTTTGCTAGCCAATCGGATGTTTCATATCTCGATGAATTACTTGTTTGGCTAGCTCCTCTCCATGGCTTTTCTCTTCGTTGGCGGAAGAGCCTTTTGGTAGCTTGAATCCTTTTAGGATATTTAGGCTGTTTTCGGCCAGCCGGCGTGGGATTCTGGCATGTCGAAGGGTGCCGGCAAAGATGTCCTAGTTTTCTCGTAGAAATTCTCATAGTGCAGCATCTACATGGGGGTTTAATTGTGCCCCAATGGAGCCGTCTTTCCGGGTCTTGGGTGGACTTGGAATTTGACTATTTCATCCGCTGGTTTAAAGAGGTGGACTTGGATCTTTTATCAAGTATCACATCGTCCTATTCACCGTGGGCGCGTCGATAGTTCCTCGGCCGAAACCGGATAGTGCCGAGGGCTAGTCGGTGTTTTGTTTTGGGCGGAGTGCTATGTTGGATCACTAAAGTGATGATTATTAGGTCCGGGCATTTTAAGCCTTACCCATAATGGGGTATAGCGAAAAATTGTGAATGCCTCTCATCCTAATAAAGCATGGTATCCCCTTTGAATGGGCCACTTAAATTGACCTCCTCGGACTGTAATTGTCCGGTGGGCGAACCTCTCCGTGTGATTTTCCTGTAGCATGCTTCCGGCAGGTTATTCCTTAAAGGTTGTGCTTCGCTCAATGCGGTTCGTCTATTTCCATTTTTGGAGGGTTTCCTCATAGATGAGGTTTAGTCCTCCGGTCCATGATACCTTAGTAAGCGGCAAATCCTTTTCGGGCGAGGACCAATCGGTGGGTGTGGGCTGTTGAATTTGGTTAATCCGCGGCATTAAAGGTAATAGCCGTTTACTCCATGGATTTTTGTTGCTACTTGGTAACTTGGCAAGGTTGCGGGTGTTCGTTTCATTTATTTGATCACGAAGTCTAAAACTTTAAACCCTCTTGTTCTTTGGGCTGGGATTCGGCTAAAGCTCGCCACTTTTTGGCCCCGCCCGGTATCCAACATGCTCAAAGGCTATGAGGGGTGGCGCCCTCGGGCATAATTTTGCAGGTCCGTTTAGCCAACCCTCGATCAGTTCCTACCCTTTAGGGAGTTTTGGTCTTTGGTTTTCCGGTGCTTGATAATGCGCCCTTTTGTTTCGGACTAGGATGTATTGGGGCGGATTATCCCAAAATTTACCGGTTTTCTAAGGCTCTCCATATTTGTACTTTTGTACTATGGTCACCAAATCAAAAGCGTGTAATTTAGGATGACTTATTTTAAGTTCCCTTCCGTCAATTATTGCAGAAAATTGGGATTAAATCCTCCTCTCGGCATCCTTTATCCTGTTCATAACCGGGAGAATCGGGATATTGATGTCTTTTTTCAGCGGGCTCTTGCTCGAGAAAGCTAATGTTTGGGTGGCGGGTGGAACTAGATCCGGAACCCCGTCCAATTTAGGACTGGGGCGAAGTTTCAACTTCGGGGTTTGGATTTTGAGTGTTATCCAATGGTCAACTTTTGGACTTTAAGTTGGGGCTTGATCGACATCCGTCCTCGGGAATCCCATGGAGGGATCGGGAATTAAAGTCCTTAATAGAATAAATGCCGCATTGCTCCTCTATCACATCGACGATGGGTAGCCGGAGTTGATCTCTCCGGTCGGTTTTGGGCCCGATCCGGTCGTAATCTGGGACTCGGGCGTCCGATCAAAGCCGTTTGGAGGAAGCTCGTCGGATCTAATTTTACAAGTTCGAACTAACATGAAGATTGGTTTTGATACCGAGAGGTCCTCGGTGTGATGGGCGGCGGTCATGAAAACCACCTAGCGAAGAGTCGACCTTGGCCAAGGCTTCTTTGGCGTAATTTCTTTAAAGGCGAGATGAAGCATCCGACCGATGGCGGCGGCGGAACTCTCAAAACACCAATGTCGTTGTCAAAACCGGCGGATCCGGGTGGGGTCGCTTGCGTCTGCGGATGGTAACGGAGACAAGGGACGATGTTTTCCCGGGTTCGGGGCCCTCTCGATGGAGGTAATACCCTACCCCTTGATTAATATTGATGATATGGGTAGTACAAGAGTAGATCTAACGGATCAAAGGCTAAACCTAAAGCTAGCCTATGGTATGATTGTTGTTGTGTCCTGGGACTAAAACCCTCCGTTATTAAACCGGATAGGTTAGGGTTAACAGTGGTTACAATGGTAGGATATCTACATATCCTTATGGCTTGCCTTACGAAAGAAAGTCCCATCCGGACGGGGGAAGTCTTCAATCTTGTATCTTCATAGTCGAGATCGGCCAGCGGTGATAGTTATAACGGACACCTAATCCGGGACTCCCTCACCTCCTCCAAAATCCATGCCTCCCAAATCTCCATAATGCCAGTACGGTTAGAGCCATCACGGTGATCAGTTCATTGTCATCTACCCGTGGATCATGACGGTGAAAGCATGGCTTGCTCCTTCCTCCATGTTCAACAGTTCAATGGATGAGTGGGTTTGGGCTGATGTTGAGTACACCACATCGGGGCGAGAGAAGGATCTAAGGGCGGAGAGGAAGAAGCCGCCGTGATCCGGGTTTGCGTACATAACGTTTGCTTGGTCTACCACATATGCCATGCCGCGTTGAGTGCAGGTTTTAAGAACTTCCTCAGGACAAAAAGTGAAATTTTTTGTAGGCTTTAAGAGCGAGATGTCTGCGTCGGATAGGTCTCATTGTAGGCCAGCCTTTGATCTCGAAGGCAAGCTGGTGTCCTCCTCTCAACCTTCAATGCTGACCGGGCAGCCATGATTGATCCTTAATGCGCTAAATGGAAACCTCATGAGTTTCATCATGCATGGGAGTCGAAGACATTAGATGAAGATCACATCATGGAGCAATGGATGCCTACCTTTGTTTAAATATCTACATGGGTTGGATGAAGAAGCGAGCCGTGCGGTTAAGCAAAGGTGTGGGAGGAAGAGGAAGAGGGGCGAGGGCAATGGGGCGTGGACTCGGACTCGGTAGGTGGCTCTTCGCTCATCTGGTTCTCTTGGTGTCAAAGCGGACTAGTTGCTTAGTTTATTTTCAAGGGTGTGTTGTCTTTGAGGCCCCGCAGAACTATGTTTATTTCTTTCTTGTTATTTGAACTCTTTAGTCGTAGAGTAGTACTAGTACTATGTCTTACTACGTTCTTCTTGCAGATGGTACTCTCTTATCTTCGTGTTCCTCTGTTATCGTTTATAGTAGTATAATTTGGGTCGATCGATTTGTGAAAAATTCGGGGAAGGGGAAAAAGGCGGAAGAGGTGGAAAAGCCCTTCTAGCCATCCATTTGCATCAAACGGCTCAATGGTCGGTGACCCAATTGCTCCTTGATTCGGGATCCACGTGGCATTCAAGGTCTGAAGGTAGATTCCGACCGGTTTGCGGGCTCGGCCGGCGACGGCTTCGCCCATGAAACCCAGCCCTCCTCCGGGGGGCAAATACGCGTTCCTCCCGCCCGGGTCTTTGACCGTTCCTCCTTCTCATGCTAAAGGGCGGCTCATGCTTTCGCGTGCTTGCGATCTTGCATGGGAAGGCTGACGGGTGGGCGAGGGCCACAGGATGGCGGGAACAGGGTGATAAATTTTGGGGAGGCCGGGGGACCCTTTGGCCCATAATGATGGGTTAGGGCTTACTTTAGTTTATATAAGGCTGGTAAACTTAAAAAGGGTCTTTGCACATCTAGATGAATATTTCCTCTCTCCCCTTAAAATCCATGGGAACTTTAAAAAAATCATGGGGGTGGTGGAAGACTTTAAAAATCAAGGGGAGTGAATTAGATGTGAGAAATATTTCCATCTAAATGTGAAATGGAAACCGTAAAAAGAAAACCGTCTGCGTAAACATTAGACTTAGGCAGCGCTTTTATTAATTTTTAAGTTAGTACCACAGCCAGATCCGGAATCCTGTGCAAGGCGTGAACCGGACCCGGGTCGATCGAGCAGTGCGTCACCGTGTTGCCCGAAGGACATCCACGAACCTTTTGTGTGTGTGAAAACAATCCTCGAATATTACTCAAGTTTTTTTCTGGGAAAGTTCTTGGCTGCAATATTTCCATATATTTGAATTTAGCTCCAGTTTTGTTTATTTGGATTTTAGGTGCCTAGTTTTTTACTTATTTTGTGTGTGTTGAAGAAGCGGTGTATGTGTCCATATTGTGTTGTGGCGGAAGGGCAATGTGGAGGCGGTGTGCGGTGATACAAACATAGAGAGGTGTGAATGTGCAAATGATCATGCAAGGTGAGACATAGGCAGGATGCGTCGTTTTATAATGGGACCCAGTTTACTTTGTGTGTGTGTGTGTGTAGAGAGAGAGGAGAATAAACAACCCTCTCTCGATTGCCCTTTAAACCAGCAAACCAGCACACTTTGACACCCTCCTGGGCCTTATCAAAGGCCCCACAATCTCTTTGAATACCCATTTCTCTCTATTCATCCCATCCAAAGGTTATCCGGGACCACTCTGCTTTGCTTCTTTGCACCCCAACATCACAAACCTCAATCTTCAAAGGGGCATCAGCAGATGAGGCGCGACCACATAGAGTGCGGGGTCATTTGGGCGGGGTGATGTGGCGGGCGGCTCCCCCCCCCTCTCTCTCTCTCTCTTGCACAATCAATCCCTCTCCCCCACACAAAAATTCAATCCCTCAACCCTGAGATCCTTCCCCTCTCGTCCATGTTTTCCAACTCTCTCATCAAACATGTTGTCTCTTCTCCTTCCACGTTTGAGAATCCGGATGCCACGCATCTCGCTATATACATGTCTCCATCTTTCTCACAGACCTAACTTCTTCCTCTCTCTTCTCTCTCTCTCTCTCTGTGTGTGTGTGTGTGTGTGTGTGTTCGTTAGGTTTGTCTCCTACTCTCTGTCCACATACATACAATCTTTCCCGCCCTATCTGCTCCATCTTCAAAAGCTCTCTCTGCACATTTCATTCACACAATGGGATATGTCAAAATGTTGCTTCTATAATGGCTGATGTAGAGTTTTGGTTGTTTTGTTTGCATCCTACAAAGTAATAACTATGAAATGCTTTTAGATTCTCATTTGACTGGGATTATGTGAGTTTGAGCATGTTGTGAATACTATAGACCTTGTATACATCTTGGGATTCGACAATGATTGTAACTATTGAATTGTATAGACCATTACATTCGAAGTCAATAGCCTAATATATTTATTTCAAATTTCAACAAATGATTAGTTCACTACAAACTAAGAAAACAAATGTGTACTCCCTCCGTTTTTATTTAAGTCCGCGTATTAGCATTGGTCAAAGTCAAGTTTTGTAAACTCTCGAAGCTTATAACAAAAGGAAAACTTGTTTTGACACTCTAGTTTTGCCCACTTTGCTTATGCCACTCTAGAATTTGACATTTCACTTTTGCCACTCTTATCTTTTGACAATATATCACTTTTGCCCTTACGTGGCAAAAACAAAATTTTCAAGTGGCAATTGTGATACATGTCAAATGCTAAAGTGTAAAAAGTGAAATAAAAATTATCGTTTTGCCACGGAATGGCATTTGTGATGTATTATCAAAAAGCTAACGTTGGCAAAAGTGGGATATCAAATTCTAGAGTGGCATAAGCAAAGTTGGCAAAAACTAGATGGCAAAAACAAAGTTTTCCCTATCAAAAAATATTAAATATACAATAACAAATAAATACCATTAGATTCATTGTTGAATGTACTTCCACATCATACATATTTGTTATGGTAAATGTTTATATTTTATATAAACTTAGTCAAACTTTAGGAAGTTTGACTTGATCAAACCTAATATGCTGAGTTTACTACTACTACTCAGCTAGATGCTTGGCGAATCACTCAACCGCCACAGGGAGTCCGTGTCACAAAATTTTGAGGTCGGCGGAAAATCTCCGACCTGATTCAGCAGTGGGAAGTTACCATCATAGCCTTGAACAGGTCTAGGATGACGCTTGGTAGGGGCTGTTTTCGTAACTTCGGTTCACCTACCCAGCTAACCCGGCACCCAGTAGTACACTGAATACTCCCCATTTTCTATCCCCACAGCAAAATAGACTTCTCCAAGGCACCGCAGCCTTCGTGCTCCTCCCTTTACATCGGCGCTTTTCGTCCACACGCAGCAATCGCCTCATCAGACGACCTCGTCGCCGCCTTGGAGCAGTCCACCGTCGTCGTCGTGAGCGAGCCTCTTCCTGCATCGTCTTCCACGGTCTCGGATCTGCTTCCCGGAAGCCGGCTAAGCCGCAAGTACCACCGTCGTGGACAATGAAGCCGACTCCGTTGCCGACCATGACTCACGAGGCCACGCGACCATCGTTCTCCTCCTCGATTGGTAATGTGTGATTGAATCACTTAGCGTACATGTGCGATTACAATTTTGTTCATACCTACCCTTCAATTTTCCTGGTGCTATTGTTCCGTAAAAGTAATTGGTTATAGCCTCCATTGTCCAACAGAATATCAGCTGGTAATTGTTAATCGCTCCTGTATCGTGTTGTGCTTGGGTAGGTTTTTCATCGCAACCTATAGTGTGGCAAATGATGGAAAGGTTTTTAGAATAGCAAGATGCCCATGTGTTGCCGCATCAAGATGCATTTGTATGAGTAGTTTATCTTGTGGGAGAAAAGGATGAGCGAGGAAGGCCTTATTTGCAAATCTGGAGAGGGGTATGGGTATCTTTCGCAAAATTCAATTTGTTTCCTTCCTATCATCGAGATATAAATCGGATGACCTATATTACAAGAAAAAAAGTATAGAGAAAAAGTAGACAGTAAAGGAAGTAGAGATAAATATTAAATAAATATAACGTAGAGAAAAGTAGAGATAGCAGAGGCGTCAGGAAAGGATCGCTGCGCGAGAAAAAGCGGCGGCGTGCGCTAGTTTTGCGTAGCCTTGCGTCCGGCGCTTTATAAATCAACGCCTCCACCGCTCTGTTCCTTGCCACCGCTCTGTGCCTCGCCACGCTCTCTCCGCTCTTTTCGCCTCGCCCGCGCCACCACCATGCCGCCGCGTCCTGGAAACTTAGGGGATACCGCGGCGTCGCCGCGCCCCTCGGTGGCTTCTCCGCGAGATCCGGTTCGCGGATGCGCCTCGGCCTCGCAATTTCGACACGCCAGCGAGGCCGCCCAGCGTGCGCAGCGGCGGCGTGGCGCCTCCGGTGGCCTCATAGAACATTGAACTTCCCCAGCGTGCGGCGCGGAGGCGGCGCGAGCTCGCGCCTCGCGGCGGCTTAGCACCGCGAGGATCGTCGCGACAATCGGCGCGGAGCACCGTCTCGGCATCGCCGAGATGGGCGAGAAGCCATGGCGCTGTGGCGCCAACACTTCCTGAGGACATCATCAGCGGCGCGAGTTCTACGCGCAAAGGAGGCGGAGAGGGATAAGAGGAGGCGGAGCGAGCCGCTATCCGAGGACAAGCGATAGGCGGCGGATGCTCAATTCAACATGAGGCTAGGAGCAGCGTCACCACAGGAATCCGGCGACGATCGGTATCTTCACGCCTACTGATCGGGCGTGGGAGGACATCACCGAGGAGGAGTGGACGACGAGGTAGTTGAATTATCTTTTTTATCTATCTATGCTGAGAACTATCCTCTACTCTCTAGTATCTACTTCTCGATCTCACCTTATGCGCTTTTTTAAAGCGCCGCGCTTGATTACTGTGGAGATGCTCTAACATGGCGGACAGTGCTTTAATGTTGCCCACAAGATCTGTGAGTATTACTAGTAGTATTTTTCTTGCCATGTTGAGATTTTAAAACCATGAGTGTGAACATGCGAGGAGCAATGAAGACCAAACAGGATATTGAGGACATCTTCAGGGCGTGGCAAGTTAAAGAGGAGCTGCACCGAACCAGTAAAAGCGAGCTTTGGTAAGTAACACCCTTTCAATTACTTTCGTTTAGCCTCGTGTTCTTGATGTGTATATGTTGTAGTTTACATTTATCTTAAGCGTGGTGTTCTTGATGTGTAATAAGAAGAGTCTTAATCGTCCTAATGCTTTCATTTTAACTTGATGTAGGAAGTGGGTGTTCTCACCTTGTAGTCTTTTTATATTTCTTTTCCTTTTGAATTCACTTCTCGAGTTACATCTTATCTGGCTTCTACTAAATGGATCTAGGTTTCTCTGAGTATTGATCTAAAAAAAGTAACTTCATGTCGGGATGCAGTTCTGCGAGGAGGAAGTATGGTCAACCTCGAGATCATGTTTCCAAAATGAGGCTGGATTACACACAAGGTGTTAGTTCCCTAATGATGTTGGATTAGACACAAGGTGCAAATTCCAGATGATGTTGGATTACACACAAGCCGGGTGGAGTCGTCACTGTTCGTGTCCTCGTGGCATTAGTAAAGGCTGAAAGAAAGCGTGCAACAGCCCTTGAGAATGTAGCTGAGTTCTGAAGAAGCGAAAAGAGCAATCGGATGCTCTCTTCACCCAAGCCAAAGAAGAGATGGAAGAAGCCAGAAATAAGCTAGCGAGGCGAGAGCAGGCTAGGCGTCCTCTGCTATCTAAAACTGTTGTCAATACAAAATTTCCTTCATAATAGCTAGGTTCAAATGTTTATCCAATCAGCATGCCTGTTGTGATGTCGTGCATCTCTGATGTGGCACAAAATGTTTTTTTGGTCATGTAATAACAGCAATTACTTTCCAAACAATAAGAATGAAGCATTGGACATGGTATAGTTCACGCGCAAGCCCGACATTCCAAGTTCAACTTCCACATCAAACTCATGTTCACAGATATCTGCACATTCATACATAATGTCCACAACCATGATTCACTTCAAAGCCAAAAAAATGTGAGGAGAGTTATAAATAAAGAAAAACCTCTACTAGTTCCTCACGTGCGAGCACAACAAGTCAAGACCATGAGTATATTTTAGTCATGTTTTTGTTCTAAAATGCTGCCGGCTCATGGAAGGGCGTGTTGCCGCACCTGGAATTCAATGAAAGCGAGGGGCAGTCTTAAGCTGGTTGCATGCGCGGAGGCGTGCTTCGGCCGACTGCGAAGTCGCCCTCTTGGCGTGCACCGTCAATGCTGCGCTATGAGAGGTCACGTCCGTGTCGAGCAATCACTCCCTCCAGTCCTTTTTGTATGGGTATAACAAAATCTCGTTTTCCATTCACATTTTACAAGTAAAATTCATGGACAAACTTTGACCCAAATACGATGGGGACTAGTAAACCAGAATGGAGGTAGTAGTTTTTTAATCAAAGAAGGGTTTCCCCTTCCGATTCTTGAAAACCAGCATCTAAATCTAAACCATAGTATTTGCCCTAGAACTACTAGGTTCAACATCTGCTAACATAAACCCATACAACCATACGCCAAGGAGGTACATAGTACTATGAATTCCATTTTGCTCCATACCAATCGTTCTAAAACTACTTACTACTTATAACGTGCCATTGAAAATCGGAACTCTTAACCCCTAAAACGATATTTTAAAGCGTGGCTACTCGATCTGTGGCAATGGCGAGCCACCGCTCAAGTCGTTCACTGTGGTCCCGACCATCAACTCCTACAAAGGTGCTCCACCTACTCGCAGGTACCCATGAATGAAGCAATCGTCGCCTAGGGTTTTAGGGTTTATTTGTTAATGTTGCCTTTACGTAACACTCATGTGTGTGAGACAGAGAGAGCCATTGCGTGCGTCGCCTCTTCTCTTCGTATATATACTCCACCGTTTGTATGGTGTCCAAAAAATTATAATAACTACTAGCAATGTGCCAATGCGTTGCCACACGATCAAAGTAGATTAATACATATTCACCGATTTGATAGAAAAAAAGTCTAGTTTTGAAATACGTATATCACTAAAAATATGTTATGTTTCACTCAAAATATATTCCTTTGGCGGTTTTGATGAGATAAGGGAGGAATGTTGTTGGTTTCAAGATTAGAAGTGGTATATGTCTAATTTCTACTCTTACTAGCAAGATGCCCATGCGTTGCAGGAACATCAAGATCTTGTGGGAGAAAAGGATGAGCGAGGAAGGCCTTATCGCAAATGTGGTGAAGAGTGCGGGTAAATTGCCATATTTTCCTTCCTATCCGTCGAGATATAAATCGGACGACCTACATTGCAGGATGGCAGGCCCACCATCATCACCAACTCTATTTTTATCCCTACTCTTATAAAAAGCATTGTCGGTGATGATCGTGTATGCTGCCATCACTGCAATATAGGCCGTCCGATCTATATCTGACGGATAGGAAGAAAACTATAACAATTTTGCAAAATATACCCACACCCTCTCCACATTTGCAAATAAGGCCTTCCTCGTTCATCCTTTTCCCCACAAGATAAACTACTCATACAAATGCATCTTGATGTTCCATGCAGCATGGGCATCTTGCTAGTTGTTGCAAAAGCCCATGTGTGTGTAGAGAGAGAGGGAGAGTGGAGGAGGCGAGTGCATGTGTGACAAAGACACAAGTAGTGTGTGTGCGATAGGTATCAGCTTAAAATGAGGCGATAGTGTGTGTGTGCACGATCGAGAGGCGTGTCTCAAGAAGGAAGAAAAATCTACATAGATACAAGGAGGGAGAGAGACATGTATGCGATGGTGGAAGCACGAGTGTGCGGGTGTATAAACCTATCTAGAGGCTAGCTAGTCGATAAATGTTTGTGAGAGAAATCTGAGTCGAGTGTCGAAAGAGAGTTTTGTGTGTGTGAGAGAGGCGGTGAGTCGGGAAGGGAGTGGAAGCAGGAGTTGTGTGTGTGTGTGTGTGTGAGAGAGAGAGAGAGAGAGAGAGGCGGTGGTCGGGGTTGTCGATCGGTAAACAAATGAATAATGTCGATGCAGGATGGAGCGAAAAGGAGACCGCAACAAATGTTGTGTCTCGGAGAGAGAGAGAGTAATTTTAGTGGTATGAGTCATATGTAGAGACATATAGGGTGTGTGAGAGAATCCCATAGAGAGAAAGACAAAGTGAAAGGCAGTGGAGGCTGTGTGTGGCGGTGAAAAAAGCAGGTGCCAGTGATACGGAAGCAGTAGAGCGTGAGAGATAATGAAAACCGTGTAATGTATAATGATAGGGAGTGTGACACTTCTCAAGGGAGCGTCGGAGACCATGTTTGCAGGATAGGAGAAACATGAAGTGGCGTCTTGGTGAGCTGGAGAAAAGAGAGTGATAGCTACGAAGGAGCATGCATGCGAGAGAGATGGGCGTGAAAGGGTGAACAAAAAGGTTCAAATATTTGAATTCGAGATGATGATACATTAATCCATACTCGAACCAAAATTGATCTATCAAACATGCATACTCATATGAATTCACGCATCTATGTTATTTAATATGTAGATATTTGATCCATACATTTTAGTAGAACATAATTTGGTTAAATTTTTGAATTCAACCTTAAATTTGAGATCTTGTATTTGTAAATCATATTATACATATAAAGGAGCAGAATTCTTTGTTGTGCTTTTGAAAGTATATATAAAAAATGATGTATATAGAATGTAATTCCAATTGAAAATGGATCCCTGGAAAAAATAGTAGAATACAAGCGGGATTGAATTGAGTTGGCGTGGCGTGCCTTGTGCAAAATTTGACGAAGCGGGGAAAGTCGCGATAACCCTTGAAACCAAAATCTGCGAGATGGAAATCACTCGCCTATCCCTGCCATAAAGCCTATCTGCTGGATTTCTATAGGTTTCGAAGGGGTAGGTTTGTAATTTCACCCAAGCGTGGCGTAACCGCCTCTCACGGTTCATACTGGTGGGCGCAAAACACAATGTGCCCTCCAAATCGACTCCCTCCCGATTCATATTCATACGGTGGGCAAAAACAAACTCTTCGGCAAATATTCGATGTATCGAGATTACCGTCCTATCCCCAACCGACTAATGTTCTTTGTGATGTAGTAGAAATTTGAAACGGGGCTAAGTTTGTAAATTTCCTCACATTTGAGACAAGCGCCCTGAATACATGGTTCCCCTTCCTCTCTACCTCCCTTTTCCCCATTAGTACTCCGTGGGCGCAAAACACCTCTCCCCCACCCTCCTCCGTCCCGCCGTCCCACCCCATCCACCGCGTCCTCCTCCACCATGCGGCTGATACCCGCCGCCGTCCATTACAAGAGATCGACCTCTCTCATCCACGCCGGACCGGGATCCTTGCATCCCGTCCTCTCGCTTCATCCCGTCGTCCACCTTGCCGGCGCCGCTCCTGACCTCTCATCCACGCGCCCGCCGCCACGTCTACCCTCCTAGATCTGCTTCCACGCTGCGGACCATCGCTACCGCTGCTCAAATTCTCGGAATCGCTAGCACCGCTTGAGGGGTACTCTTTCGTATCCTCAACTTTTATCAGCAAGAAAATAGATCACCCTGCTTTACTCTGATTTCTTGTCTTGGTTGCGAAGTTGCCTTTGTCCGGTTTGCACCTTGGATCCGCCATGGCACGCTCAACACTATACTCCCAATGCTTATGGTTTTCCCTTTTATATTCCACACTAGTTAAATCACGATAGACTAAATTTCAAAATTGGGTCGATCGATTTTTGAGCTCGCGGAGTTGCGGTGCAATCAAGGGGCTCGGGTGGTTGTGGGGCCTCTGAACGAAGAAAACTCGGCGGGTGGGGGTGGGGTGGCGGAGGAACACAGGCGGTGGGGGCGGTGGTCGGCCGGACCCGTGCGGTGTGTATGGGAAGAATTAAGAGCGAGGAAGAAGAAGGGTTAGGAGGCGTGGGATCTTCATCCAACCGCTTGAAATGGTCGAGAGACAGTGGGAGTTGCATTCTTAATCGCTCTGGTTCATCTTGTGTGGGCACTCATGACCAACATTTTATTATCAAAATCTGATTGCTCTTCTTTACCATTTCTCTTCCGTTCTTCTTTAATATGTACTCTCTCGTTCCTAAATACAAGTCTTTGTATAGATTCCACCATGGACTACATATGGAGCAAAATGGTGAATCTACACTCTAAAATGTATCTGGATACATCTGTATGTGATCCATAGTGAAATCTCTACCAAGACTTATATTTTGGAGCGGAGGGATATCTAATAGTATAGTATGTTCCTTGTCTTGAAGATGGCAGGGACATTTGCAGTGTAGAGGTCTATACGATCGGTTGTGATGGACACTTTGAGCCTCTTTGATTGTAGGATCTTGTAAACATAGGAATAGGATTTGTAGTGGCCTGCCACTTGAATCCTATAAGAATAACAAGGAAATCTTGGGACTGTGTAAGCTTTGAGAGTTACACTGATATTAACGATCGCACCTTCACTTGAAAGAGCTGGTCGAAGCCTTTCTAGCCGTCCGGCAATACTAGCACATATATTCCAGCAAGTTCCACTTTGCTGATTTTACTCTGATGCTTAAGGTTTTCCGTGATATCTACACTATGATCATGTAGCTGCTTTGTGTCGCACTACAGACAGTCCACTCTTGAAGCTAAACACTGCAATGACTTACAAAATTGGCACCAAGGCATTGAGTGCCATTCGGATGCAATGAAACTCATACGCTCCCCACCTGTTGACTCTTGTTGAGAATATGATCCTAATGACTATTCTAACCTCGAGGTCAAAGCGGATGGCTTGTCCTGTTCACCCATCAAGGTGCTGTTCTAATTTGGCAATGTTTTATTGATTGCGGGTATCTTGCATATGTTGTCTTGCATTTCTTCTACTTTGTTGCACGCCATCTGTAGTTTACTCATCATATATGTCGAGATGCCATGCCCATCCATTATCAATACATATTCCATCAGTCATCATACCATGTTTTCCACTCAAATGTTGTTCTTGTGCATCGGACATCAAAAGGAAGAGGTGATTGCGAACCTAAAGGAGCACCAGCAAAGTCCTTGAAAAACATGGTGGTGCGGAGAAATCAGACACACCCACTTATATTGGTTGTACAACCGGTGACACAAAAGCGTAGGACCGACTCCGGATTTGTACCCATACTTCACTGGCCACACCACTAGCCCCACCACAGGACTGCACTCCGACCAAAAGGTATACCGATTTCATTTGCCATAGCACCAGCTGTACCACAGAAAAATCCCTCCGACCAAAAAGTACAGCAAGTCCACCGGCGAAGACCTATCCCAAGCTGCAGAGACGGCCAATTCCTGCAGATTGGAACCCCATTCCATTTATTCCGATTTAAAGACAATGCTTTCAATGTTGTTAGGGACTACGTGCATATATTCCCATCATGGGAAGATTATTGTGAAGACAAACACCATTTTCACATCTTCATGTCAACTTACGTGTAAGTGCTATTATTCATGGTTATTATTTTCCTGTTTTGCTGATTGAACACATCAATGATTTACATTACATTGTTGTAACTAGAGCGGTCAATCTGGATAGTCATGAGAGCAAAGCTTGCTTGTGCTTTTCAAGGAAGCATTGCAGCGATGTCGGTGTTACTGAGAAATCACACTTTGGTGGCAAGTCTATAAGCAATTTCGGTGAAGTCTCATGTGCTAAATTTAGAAGACATTGAATGGAAAAACCTTGTTATGCCTTTGGTCTCGTTCGGGATGAGTACTTTCTATGAAATCACATGACAATTTGAACTTCTACTTTTCGCATGTGCCTTACGGATCTTTTTGCGGAAATCTGCTCGAAGAAGAATTCGGTTTGAAAAGAACGGCGGGATATCGCAAATATGCTGCCCTGCTGCTTGCTCTTGTTAGTACATGTTGTCTGTATCACTATACTTGCATACATACGTTCATTATGTGACAGTATTATGATAGCTTGCTTATCAATTGTTGCTCCAAATTATCGATCTGTATGAATGGTTACATTAGTGTAGAATATATCAATGCCAATGTTTTTTTAGCTCTGCATTGTTCTTGTAAGTACATGCTGTCCTTTATCATTGTACTTATAATGACGGGTAGTTGTTCATGTACCATCACTCTGCAGCTTATTTTCCTTTGCCCTCCATTTCTACATCAGGATCTATATTTACTCTTACCATAAGGTTGGTCTTGAAAAGTTTAGTGTGCATTGCTCTTGGCTGTACCTTTTGCTGTCGCTGCACTTACATTTATAGCTACTTGGTTATGTAGCATCACTCTTCATCTTATCTTAAATATTCTCCATTTTTTGTATATTATCACATCTATATTTACTCTTAACAAAATGTAGAATAAAGGCAATGCTTTTGAAGAAGATTACGTGGTAAACTTCTTGAATTGCCCCCCATCGGCATGGACAAGGCCTTTATAGAGCTTGTCTTCACCAATAATGTAAGTTTGTCCATCTCAAGCCTTCAAACTTTGTTGTATATATTTGGTTAGGCATGTACTGCAACAACTGTTTATTTTTGGTGTTTGCATCAAATTGCTTATTTAAAGTTTATTATGTAGTTCATAAACAAAGTTTGTCCTTCCTCAATTTAAGTTTTCAGTTGTACAACCAAGTTCCTTCTTCATACCATGTAAATTAAACTATCTGAGCAAGTGATCTTCTTTTGCCTTTGCATGTATGTTCATTCTTCATCGTAATCCGGTGGTGTGGTGAACCTACCCACTACACAATGTCATATTCTGCAATGTCTTAACTATGAACAATGTCATATCATTCTACTATTATTTAAACCATCTCTTTATTTGCCAATTTGAAATGGTATAAATTGACAGCACACTAACCATTGATACTTATGAGTTCTTGATCGTAATCCGGTGTTGTCAGTGAAGCTCAACTCCTTCACAATGTCATTTCCTGCCATGTCTTGACTGAACAATACCATATTGTGTTAATGCAATTTTAAACTGTGTCACTTTATTAAATCGATAGAAATGTTATGAATTTCGCGCTTGATACTTTTACGTGCAAAACCTGTCATCATGCCTTGTTTATCTTTGAGTGAGGAAGATATAAGTGTTGAACAAGCGTAGTCTCATCATCTTGCTTTCGGCTTGCTTGCTGCAGCTCCCAACAGGTAACCTTTCTTGAACTCTATTGAAGTCTTTTCGGTTTTGTATATTATTTTGTCGGCGTGTTTATTTGCCTTTGGTGGCGATCTTTGATGCCCAATGTATGTAATCTGCTATGCTTATGCTTTATTATCAT
>JAHIAM010000687.1:0-71519 GCA_021605205.1 Aegilops longissima
ATTGCATTTCTGCTCAAAGCATCTGCAATGACATTGGCCTTGCGGAGTATACTAACTTGGGTTGTACTCTTGAATCATTTCACCCATCAGTCCGAGGTTGAGGTTGGGTTGAGTGAAGATGTACTTGAGACTCTTGTGATCGGTGAAAATGTCCACTTTCCTTCCCAACAAGAGATGTCTCCATGTTATCAATGCATGGACAAGCTGCCGCCAACTCAAGATCGTGAGTGGGGTAGTTCTTCTCGTTGAGCTTCAAGCTGGCGAGGTATAAGCCACAACTCTCTTCTCTTGCATTAACACAGCAAGAGACCTTGAAGAAGCATCACGAAAACTTCAAATGGCTTGGATTCATCGGGAGGAGTCAAGGCAGGGCTGTGACGAGTTTCTCTTTGAGAGTATTGAAAGCAACGTCACACTCGGGAGACGGACATACTTCACATGCTTACGGAGAAGGTTGGAAAGAGGCTTTGCAATCTTGGAGAAGTTCTCAACGAATCTTGACAATAGCTTGCAAGACCAAGAAAACTCGGAGCTGCTTGACGATACGAGGAGGTTCCCAATTCACAATTGCGGACACCTTCTCGGGATTAACTGCGATGCCCTTAGCGGAGATGATATGACCAAGATAAAGCACTTCATCAAGCCAAAATTCACATTTGGAGAACTTAGCATAGAATTGGTACTCTCGAGCTTGTCTAGCACCAATGCAAATGTTTGGCATGATCCTTCTTATTCTTGGAAGACCAAAATATCATCAAGATAGACCAAGGCAATTCATTGGTGTAGGGATTGAAAATGAAGTTCATCATCAGAAAAAGTTGGAGGAGCATTGGCGAGGCGAAAGACATGACGGTATATTCATAAGAACCAAAGCATTGAATCTTGTCTTGGGAATATCTTGTTCACGAATCGAATCGATGATACCCCATCTGAAGGTCAAGCTTGGAGAACAACGTAGCACCTTTGAGTTGCTCGAAAAGCTCATTGATGTTGGGAAGTGGATACTTGTTCTTGATTGTCTTCTTATTCAATGGGGTGTCGGCGCAAAAGTCGGTCCGTGCCATCCTTCTTCTGGACAAAAGAACACCACAACCCCAAGGAGATGAACTCGATGCGATCAAACCGGCGCTCTTGTTCATCGATGCTTCTTCAATTCCTTCAGCTCATCGAGGTCCAAGCTTGTGGGGCGCTTACAGCGGGTTCGATGCGGGCTCAAGATCGATATGAACTCAAGCTGGCGATGAGGAGGCATACCGGAAGCTCTTACGGAAAGACATCTTGGTACTCACAAGCATTTGAATCTTAGAGATAGCATTCATTCGCCCTTCTCATTGAGAAAACAACCGAATGGTTTCATCACGGCGGCATAGATGATCACATCATTAGAAGAGTGAGTCAATTGAATTCCTGGCAGCACAATCAAGGTGAGCTTTGTCTTTGATAGAGCCGATCCATTCGAGAATAAGATCAATATCCGAGTCACCAAGAACCATTGGTTTGGCGAAATCTATAATCACCCATCTTGATACCGACATTGAGACCAAAACTCGAGAAGTCATGCACTTGCAGGGACACAATCTTCAGCGGAATAGGAATCTTTCTGTCACCAACTCATGCTTGGCAACAAAAGGTCTCGAAATGAAAGAAAGCGATGCACCGGTATCAAATAAGACTTTTAGAATATCATTAACAAGAAGATTACCCATGATCACATCGAAGAGATCCTCTGCTGAGCTGCATTCATCATATTGACCTTGGCATGCTTTGGATTATGTTGACCTTTGCATTCTGGAAGATTTCACACGGAGGAGGGAGGCGGGCGCCTTTGGTTGAAGCACTTGTTAGCATAGTGACCTTCTGCGACATTTGTTGCAAGTCACCTCGGAGGCGGACGGTGGTAAGGAGCACTTGACCTTGGAGCTTGAGAATTAGACTTGTACGATAGCTAGGGTTGGGTGGGTGGGAAGATCCTGACCACTGAGTTCTTCTTGATAAGGTGGCGGAGCGGAGGAGGAGGAAGGTAGAACTTCTGCTGCTTAGCTGCCACTTGAGAGGAAGAAGAAAGTGACTGCATCCTGATTCTCTTCTTAGAAGCCTCACATTTGAGCTGGGCAGCTTCTTCAGTGCCATGTTGTAGAAATCATCATACTTATCGGCTCAAAAGCACAAGAGCTAATTGCAGATCTTCTCTCGGACCACCTCTGAATTGATAGATCATACTCTTTTCATCAGTGCGTCTTGCTTAGCAAAGCGGCGAGCTTGGAAGCGGATATTGTATTGATAGACAGACATGTTGCCTGCTTGAGATTGCGGAACTCCTCACGCTTGCTCTCAACAACACTTTTGGAATGTGATGAGCTCACGAAATCACGGTGGAACTCATCGAGTAATGACCGACCTCCTCTGGAATCTTTGTATTCTTTGGTACCACTCGGTACTTGATCCTTGAGTTGAAGCGATGCAAACTTGACAAAGTCCTCGGTCGACATTACTACATCAAAATGCTTCAGATGTCCACTAACCAATCGTCGGCGTCTGTGGCCTCAACAAGGCTGAAAGACTTGACTGATTAGCGAGGCGGTAGGAAGTAGCAAAGTGCGGCTGATTGTTGCCTTGACCTTGATTTCCTTGATTGCCTTGCCTGATGCGTTCTTGCAAGAGCTGCAAAATCATCGAGCATTGGCATTGGTGGCTGCCATGATAGCTTGCCGGGCCTCTGGAGGCGGAGGTGGAGGTGGAGGTGGAGGTTGGTGATCCCCATCATTGCGATCCGGATTGAGACGGTTGGCGGAGCCATCTGAAGAGGGTGACATCCGTTAGTCCTTTGATAGACAAAAGATAAGTAGAATCAGCGGATAGAAATTGCAACATATAGTCTTCACAATAAACATTAGAACAAGAATGAGCGAATGAATTCAAAATTAATCATCACCGTCCATTAAGGTGAAAGCCACTTAGATAAAGATATGGAAACAACATCATCTTAGAAACAAAGCGAATATCTGGCGAAAACAAAAGATTGGCTTCTAGAATGAGCGGAACAAACACATGATAGAATTTACGCCCAAAGTGTTAGTGGTGGGGCCCACCACGGACCGACGTATAGCGGGCGTCACGAATGACAAACAACACGTCCCGAATCAGCATAGCCAAGGATTCTTTAAGGCGTCTCGCGACCCTTTATCGTCGAGTGAATGGGCGGACCACTGAGCGTTGAACCCCAATCTCAAATCATACATCTCAGCCGGAAAGAATATCACATAGCTACTAGAATTCCCACCTATAAACTCCGAAACTTTACGGTTATCAATCTGGTGTTGGGGATCTGGGGACACAATATATATCATCAAACTAACAATACCTAGATCCATTTGTATCCATCCGTCAACACATAACCAAGAAATCCTCGGAAATCGTGTACCTCGACCTTGAAAAACATCCGTTATACAAGTCATGGCAATACTCCCTTTTCATACGATCTTGAACTATCGGGGTTATCTCACCAACAACTGCACAAAAGATATTTCGATGTCGGTAAAACTCGGTATTCGAGCTGGCGATAAAATTGTGGCCAACACCTCGGAGCTCAACTCCCGGGACACTGCCACAACCCCTAAATGTCGGGAGGCACCAAGAACAATGTTCTCGTCACAAAACCATCGAGCGATTCCAAGATACCCACGTGATCCTAAATTTTTTTAGTGAAATTTGAGGAGAGAAAGTCAAAACTCTCGTCGGGAGACCTCCTGAGGCTGACGAAGAATTGGGGAGTAAAAAAATCCTACTCTCCGATATATATAATCCTAAGACTCAAAACATTTTCCATTCTAGACTCAACAACGCTTGACAAACAATCAAGTAGGGGGCTCTAAGTCGGAAGGCTCGATTACCAACTTAGCCCCGATCGGCTATATCTCCCGCGATAGAAGCACGACTTAGAAACATAACCGCATTGAAAGCAATGTCGCAAGTGAGGTAATCTTCACACAACCCATGTAATAAATAAGGAAAGAGATACATAGTTGGCTTACGATGCCACTTCACAGTACATAAATAAACATCCATCATTGAGTACACTCAAGGTCCGACTACGGAACCAAAATAAAGAAGATACCCAAAGCTACAGATCCCGAATCGTCCCAAGCTGGGCACCCTCTGATCATCGGGAAAAGACACATAATGTGACCACGTTCCTCGTCGAACTCCCTTGAGCTCGGTTGAGTCACCTGCTGCCAGCATCGTGGCACACTGCAACTGTTTTGGAAGTATCGTGAGTCACGAGGACTCAGCAATCTCACACCGAGATCAAGACTATTTAAGCTTATAGGAAGGACAGTATTAAAGTGGAGCTGCAGCAGCGACTAGCATATATGGTGGCTACTTCGCAAAGAGAGGCGAAGAGGAGCAAAGCAGTCGTGAAGCTAGTAGCGATCAAGTGATCTGAACTACTTATCGGACATAACTCCAACACCGTGTTCACTTCCGGACTCCGAGAAGAGACCATCAAGTTACACCTTGATTGATGTGTATTTTATTTGAGGTCAACGGGTTTTCTACAACGGACATTAACAAATTCCCATCGCCTCATAACGCGGGCACGGCTTTGAAAGATATTACCTGCGGGGTGTCCCAACAACCCATTATAAGCTCTCACGGTCACGAAGGATATTCCTTCTCTGGAAGGCCGATCAATCTCGGAATCCGGGACTACAAGACATTTCGACACAATAAAACAAGACCAGCAAAGCCACCCGATTGTCGACAAATCCCGATAGGGCTGCACATATCGTTCTTAGGGCACATCCGGATGAGGCAGACTCTGAGTAAAACCAAGCCTCGAGTTTCCCGTGGCCCCCTTGATGGCTTCGGTTGGGCCAGCTTCGAAGAGCACTGGTCGAGAGTTAAAATAAAGATGACCCTCGGACTCGCAAAACCGAGGAAAAGGCTTAGGTGGCAAATGGTAAAACCAAAGTTGGGCCTTCTTTGGACGAGTCTTATTCAAAGCGAACTGTCAAGGGGTCCCATAAATCACCCAACCGTGCAAGGAGCGAAATCAAGGAACATAACACGGTATGGAAAACTAGGGTGAAAGTGGAACAAAACACACGGGCATAAGGCGAGCCTTCCACCCTTTACCAAGTATATAGATGTATTAATTATAGCAGATATATATGTGATATCTCCAACAAGTAAACATGTTCCAACAAGGAACAACATCTCCATGTTCAACAAGGAACAAACTTCACTTCACGCAACTAGCAACACTATAAGAGAAGTGAGCAAGCGGTAACATAGCCAAACGGTTTGCTAGGAAAAGGATGGTTAGGGCTGACATGGCAATATGGGTGGCATGATATAGCAAGTGGTAGGCATCGCAACATAGGCATAGCAAAAAGCGAAACTAGCATAGCAAAGATAGAAGTGGTTTCGGTATGGTCATCTTGCAATGTTCTCGAGTTGTCGAAAGCTTGATCCTAAAGCGTTCTCAACAGGTTCCTCGTTCACGTACTCGTCTCGGCTCTACCCAAAGCAACACAAACAAAGGAACCACAATAAATCACGGTGCAATGCACAATCAACATGATGCAAAACATGACATGATATGCGGGATGTGATATGCAATGCGTATATGCGCTCCGGAAGGTAAATGATGAACCCGACATCAACTTGGCAAACCAAGTATGCCACTGGAAAGATGAGATGATTTGGTTGAAATCGATATAAAGATCACGGAAGCGGATGCGCGGTTTGGAAATGACAAAAAACAAGAATGGCGCAAATCTGCCATTAACAGCATGATGCCACTTAGCAAGCAACAATTAATTAAGCTACTGCACCCAAACGTGTCAACAAATCACATGGCAGTGATATACACAAGATGCTCGACAAAATGATGAGCACTGAGCTACGACTAGTTCACATCATAACAGGTTCAAACAAGCATGGCAAAAGTGCACAAAATATCAGGCTGGACATGGCAAAAAACATCAGGTTGCAATGTTCAGAGCAGCAAAACTACATGCTACAGGAACTTAAAATAGCAAAACAAGGCATGTCATTAATCTACTCAAAGCCTAGAACAAAAGTCCCTTACTGACCATAAGCCAAAAAGGATCATAAAATATAGTAACACCCATGTCAATATTGAAAGTTTCGTTAATAGATTCAGCAACATGACATGTCAAAAACTGATAACGAGAAGGCATGTTTACAAGCTCAATGCACTCACTACAAAGCCTCAAATGATAAACTAAGCATACATACATCAATAAGACATGACATAGAAGACATACATGGCAAGAACAATAACATAGCATACATGGGTCAACCACAACAACCTAGGCAAAATTGAATAACATGTAAACAATCTGCCAGGAAACATTTGATAGCAAAAGTAGAGCTCGATTGACTCAAGCTATGGAACTCCATAATTGCAAACAAGGGCATGGATGGATAGAGCAAGACATGTTTTACAAAACATCCTTACTGAAGTATCTCAAAATGTGCATGGATCTCTCGGTAGCATCAAGTTAACATGGCATCAAAAATCAGCTAAACAGGGCTGAAATTAGCAACATCAGGACACCTACTTTGCATGCTTGTGCTAGTCACCACATAGATCACAAAATACATGGCATACCCCTGGAAAGATGGCATGGCATATTTCAAAACACATGTAGGACTCAAATTCATAGGGTGCACACAATAATCATGGCAAAAATAACAAAGTGCAAGTTACATTGAAGCAGAAACTAACATCACATAGCACTCTTACAACAGCATTTCGGGCATCAAGATGAGCCCAAATGAAAATGATGCAATGGAATGGAATGATCTACTCTTGAGATGAACATTTTGACATATTATCACAGCAAAATGGGCCTCTGATGCAAAGATATACCACTGAAAATGCAACAAAAATCACTAATACACCAAAGACTTGGGGAAAAAAAGGAGGGAGAGAGAGGTCGGCAGTGGGCCTTGTGAGCAGTCGATCTGGATCAGGCGACAGCGGCTCAGTGCGCTCGGCCCGGCTGACTCGCCGGTGTGGCCGAGAGGAGGAAAGGTGGCAGGGGTTGGCCCGTGGAGGAGGTGGCCGGCGGGCCCGGCGACGTGACAGTGGCCGGGCGCCCAGCAGCCGGCGGAGGCGTGTGAGGTGTGGGAAGCGTGACAGCCAGGGGCAGCGACGTGGAGGCAGACGAGGAGGGCAGCCGGGCTCAGCGGGGCTTGGCCGGGTGCCAATGGCGGCTCCTGGTTGGCAGTGAGCCCAGGGCGCGTCCGGCTGTGAGCGTGTCCGTGGCAGCGGTGGAAATTTTAGGGTTAGGGGAATTGATCAGGATTTTCGGGGAGGTGTTTAAATAGGCATAGAGGATAGGAGAGTCAAATGAAGTGTAGTTTTACCCTACGATCGTGATCGAGCGCGGAAACATGGAAGTGTCTTAGATGGGTTATTGGGCTGTTTGGAGGGTGTTGGGCTGCAACAAAAGAGGCCTTTGAGAGTCAGTTAACCGTTGGAGTACCAAGCGAGCTCAAATGACCGAAACTTGACCGGTGGTCTGGTGGTATACCAAGGCCACTAGACAAACCTCGGTCCATTTCGAGAAGGTTTAATACCGCACGGAAAAGCGTAAAAGGGCGCCGGGAGAGATAGGAGTCTTGGGATTGCAAAGCGGACAGCGGAAAAATGCTCGGAATCATGAGGCGAACACGCATATGCAAATCGATGCACATGATGACATGATAAAATGCATGACATGGACAAAATGCAAAATGAAGAAACCCAACCACGGAGGAATATCATATATCAATGCGAAAATGGCAAGAGTTGGAGTTACAAATATGGAAGTTACTTAGGGTGTTACAGGAACAGGGTCCCTATTGGTTTTGGTGGCTCTGAGGGCTTGCGGCGGAACTCGATCTAGGTTATATTGCGGAGTTTGGGTATATATAAGAGGTGTTGGCGTCGGGAACAAGTTAGGAGGATCCATGAGGCGTCCACGATGATGTGAGGCGTGCCCGGGGGTAAGCGCGCCCCCCACCTCGTGGGTGCCTCGAGACTCTTCAGTCCATCTCCAAATCTGCGTGGGCTTCTTACGGTCCAAAAATATGGTGGGAGCGTAGTAATAATTCAAAATTTTCCTACATGCCAAAGATCAATCTAGGAGATGCTAGCAATGGAGAGATGGAGTGCATCTTCATACCCTTGAAGATCACTAAGCGGGCGTTACAAACAGCTGATTGATGAGTCGTACTTTCATGACGATTCAAATCATAGAAGATCGATCTAGCGAGCAGATGGCGCCTCGCGTTCAACACACGTACGCCGGGGACATCTCCTCCTTCTTGATCCAGCAAGGGAGAGAAATTTGAAGGAGAACTCCCAGCCTGACGGCATGGTGGCGATGGGCTCGTGGTTCTCCGTGAGCTCTGCTAAGCACTACGGAGGAGGAGGAGCGTTGGAGGAGGAGAGCTGCGCCCGGGAAGGGGTGCAGCTGCCCTCTCTCCCTCACTATATATAGGGGAAGGGGCGGAGGCGCCCTTCCCTAGGGAGGCGGCGACAGGGGAAACCCTAGATGGGTTTGGGCGCCCCCACCCTTAGAAACCCCCCCAAGCCGGGAGGGTGGCTGCCCTACGGGGCGCCCACCTCTCCATGTTACGTGAGATGGGGTGGGAGGCGCTGGCCCTTAGTGGGCTGGTGTGCCCCCTCCCTTGGCCCTAAGCCCCCAAGCGCTTCAGGGCCTCCGAAACACCTTCGGTCTGTTGAGTCGTCACCAGTACTCCAGAACAATTCCGAACTCCAATACCTTCGTCCAATATATCGATCTTCACCTCTAGACCACTCGGAGTTCCTCGTCACGTCCAGGGATCTCATCCGGACTCAGACCTTGGTAACCACATACTATTTCCCATAACAACTCTAGCGTCACGAACCTTAAGTGTGTAGACCCTACGGGTTCGGGAACCATGTAGACATGACCAGACACCTCTCCGCTAATAACCAATAAGCGGGATCTGGATACCCATATTGGCTCCACATGTTCCACGATGATCTCATCGGATGAACCACGATGTCGAGATTCATCAATCCGTATACAATTCTCTTTGTCTATCGGTATGTTACTTTGCCGACATTACGCAGTCGGTATCCCATACCTCATTCAATCTCGTTACGGCAAGTCTCTTTACTGCGTTCCATAGCGCATGATCCGTGGCTAACTCATTAGTCACATTGAGCTCATTGTGATGATGCATTGCGAGTGGGCCCGAGAGATACCTCTCCGTCATATGGAGTGAAAATCGATCTCGATTCGTGCCAACCCAACATACACTTTCGGAGATACCTGTAGTGCACCTTTATAGTCTCCCGATTCACGTTGTGGCGTTGATGCACCAAAAGCACTCCTACGGTGTCCGGGTTGCACAATCTCATGTTCTAAGGAAGCGATACTTGACATTAAAAAGCTCTAGCAAAAGCGAACTACGATCTTGTGCTATGCTTAGGATCAGTCTTGTCCATCACATCATTCTCCTAATAGCGTGATCCTTATCAACGACATCCAATGTCCATGGTCGAAACCATGACCATCTATTGATCAACGAGCTAGTCAACTAGAGGCTTACTAGGGACATATTACGATCTATGTATTCACACATGTATTATGGTTTCGGTTAATACAATTATAGCATGAACAATAGACAATTATCATGAACAAAATATAATAATAACCATTTTATTATTGCCTCTAGGGCATATTTCAACATCTCCCACTTGCACTAGAGTCATAATCTAGTTCACATCATCCATGTGACTAACACCCAGAGTTTACTAGAGTCAATAATCTAGTTCACATCGCCATGTGATTAACACTCAATGAGTTCTAGGGTTTGATCTTGTTATGCTTAGAGAGGTTTTAGTCAGCGGGTTGCAACATTCAGATCCGTGTGTTCTTCGTAAATCTCTATTTCATATTGTAGTTGTTGCTACTATGCTCCACTTGGAGCCATTCCAAATGGTTGCTCCACTATCGTGTCTGGTTTGCTACTCGAGTCATCGGATAGGTGTTAAAGCTGCATCGGCGTAACCCTACGCGAACTCTTCATCACCTCCATAATCGAGAGAACATTTCCTTATTCCCAAGGACAATTTGTGCTGTCCAATGATCCTCTGGATCATTATTATACTGCTGCCGGAACCGTGGCAAGGCACATCATGATACACAACATGGCATATCGTATAGAGCCTATGGCTAAGGCATAGGGGACGACTTTCGTCCTTTCTCTTTCTTCGCGATGGGCTTCAAGTCTTAACTTCACTCACAACTCAGGCAAGAACTCCTTCTTTGGTGATCCATCTTGAACTCCTTCAAGATCACGTCAAAATATGTGCTCTATGAAAGTATTATCAGGCCTCTTGATCTATCTCTATTGATCTTGATACCCAACATGTAAACAGTTTTACAGGTCTTCCTTTGAAAACTCCATTCAAACAACCCTTTATGCTTTCGGGAATTCTACATCATTTCGATCAACAATATGGCATCCACATATATTTATCAAAATGTTGTAGTGCTCCCACTCACTTTCTTGCAAATACAAGTTTCTTGCAAAATTTGTTTAAATCCAAATGCTTTGATCACCTCATCAAAGCATATGTTTAACTCGAGATGCTTGCTCCGGTCCATAAAAGGACTGCTGGAGTTTGCATACCTTTTAGCATCCTTAGGATTGACAAAACCTACGGTTGTATGACTTACAGCTTTCCTCACGGAAGCAAATCAAAACTTTGTTTTGACATCCATCTACCAGATTTAAGTAAATGAAAATGCAGCAGCTGCTAACATAATTCTAACAGACTTTAGCATCGCTATGATTGAGAAATCTCATCATAGTCAACTCCTTGAACTTGTCGAAACTTCTTTGAGACAAGTCGAGCTTCATAAATGGTGACATTACCATGATCTGTCTTCTTCTTAAAGATCCATTTATTCTCAATGGCTTGCGATCATCGAGCAAGTCCACCAAAGTCCATACTTTGTTCTCATACATGGATCCTATCTGGTTTCATGGCTTCCAGCCATTTGTTGAATCGGGCCCCTCGCTTCTCCATAGCTCATAGGTTCATCGTTGTCCAACAACATGACCTTTAAGACAGGAGTTACCACTCGAAGTTGTCCACACCCTTGTCGACCTATGAGGTTCGATAGTAACTTAATCGAGCTCCATGATCATCATCATTAGCTTTCTCTTCAAGCTGAGGAGGTGCCACATAAACATTTTTTACATGTTGCACTACTCTCTGGTTGAAGTAAAGGTTCAACAACCTCATCAAGTTCTATCTTCCTCCTCAATTCTTTTGAGAGAAACTCTTCGAGAAAGGACATGTTCCTAGCGACAAACACTTTGCCCTCAGACCAGATAGAAGGTATACCCAATCGTCTTGTTTGGGTATTCTATGAAGACACAATTTTACGCTTTGGATTCAAGCTTTTACGGGCGAAGCCTATTGACATAAGCATCGTAGCCCCAAACCTTAGAAACAACAACAGGTTTCTTGCCAAACCATAGTTCATCTGATTATGAGTCTCCCGGACTTAGATGGTGCCCTATTTAAAGTGAATGTAATTGTCTCTAATGCATAACCCCAAAATGATAGCGGTAGATTGGTAAGAGACATCATAGATTGAACCATATCCAATAGGGTGCGATTGACGTTTGGACACACCATTCGCTATGGTGTTCTAGGTGGCGTCAACCGTGGAATGATTCCACCTTGTATTTAGTGATTGCCAAACTCATAACTCAAATACTTTTCCCTTGATCGGATCGTAGGAACTTGATCTTCTTGTTCTAATGATTCTCAACTTCACTCTGAAATTGCTTGAACTTTTCAATTTCAAACTTATGCTTCATTAAATAAATATACCCATATCTACTCAATTCATCGGTGAAGGTGAGAAAATAATGATAGCCATACCGTCAACACTCATCGGATCACACATTAGCATGTATGATTTCCAACAAGTCACTTGCATTCCATTGTTCGAGCGGGGTTTTAGTCATCTTGACAATGAGGCATGGCTCGCATGTGTCAAGTGATTCAAAATCAAGTGACTCCAAAAGTCCATCGGCATGGAGGTTCTTCATGCGCTTTACACCAATGACCTAGCGGTAGTGCCACAAGAAAGTGGTACTATCATTATCAACTCTACATCTTTTGGCATCAATGTTATGAACATGTGTATCACTCGACAGATTCAATAAACCATTCACATTGGGTGCATGACCATAGAAGGTGTTACTCATGTAAGCAGAATAACCATTATTCTCGACTTAAATGAATAACCATATTGCGATAAACATGATCTAATCATGTTCATGCTCAATATGAACAACAATGCAAACAACATTTATCGGGTTCAACACTAATCCGGAGGTAGAGGGCGTCACGATGGTGATCATATCATCCTTGAAACATTTCCAACACATATCATCACCTGCCCTTAGCTAGTCTCCGTTTATTCCGTAGCTTTTGTTTGAGTTACCAATATTAGCAAGCCACGGTATCTAATACCCATGTGCTACTAGGAGTACTAGTAAGGTACACATCAATAACACATATATCAAATATACTTTTGTTGAAGTTGATAGCCTTCTTATCTACCAAGTATTTGAGGCAATTCTCTTCGGTCGTAGTTCCCCTAATATAAGCACTTGTCCGGGTATGGGTTCTTGGGTTTCTTCCTTTGGAGGCAAGGCGGCTTGCCATTCATGAAGTTTCCTTCTTTCCCTTGCCCTTCTTTGAAACTAGTGGTCTTGTTAACCATCAACACTTGCGCTCCTTCTTGACTTCTACCTACGGCCTTAAGCACACGACGACAGCTCAGGATCAACTTCCTTGCATGTTATAGTTCATCCGAAGCTCTAGTTAGCTTGGTGATAGTATTGGAGAACTCCATCAATCACTTCTCTTATCTGGAAGATTAACTTCCATTTGATTCAAGCGATTGAAGTACCTAGACATTGAGCACATGCTCCTTTGGTGAGCTATTCTCCTCCATCTTGTAGGCTAAGATCTTGTCGAGAGGTCTCATACTCTCAACAGGGCATGAGCACGAAATACCAATTTCAGCTCTTGGAACATCTCATATGTTCCATGGCGTTCAAAAGCGCTTTTGGAGCCCGACTATAAGCGCAAAGCATGGCACACTAAACTATCGGTAGTCATCGAGCGTGTATGCGGATGTTCACAACATCCAGACGATGCCAAAGGGGTTGGCACACCGGCTGCATCAAGGACAGAAACCTAGTAGAAGTGAGGACAATCCTCGGACTCTGACCTAGTCCTTCAATGCTTACAATATCTTTAAACTTAGTCTTTACTGTGGAGCGTATTAAAACATGGAGCTAAAGTGCGAGCTAATCTACAACATAATTTGCAAAGACAATTTAGACTATGTTCATGATAATGAGTTCAACTAATCAAATTATTTAATGAACTCCCTCCGGATAGACATCCCTCTAGTCATCTAAGTGATACATGATCCGAGTCGACTAGGCCGTGTCCGATCATCACGTGAGACGGACTAGTCATCAGCAGTGAACATCTCCATGTTGACGGCATCTATAAGACTCATGTTCGACCTTTGGGTCCCTCATATTCGAGGCCATATGCATACATGCTAGCTCGTCAAGTCAACCTAAGTGTTTCATGTGTAAATCTGCTCACACCGTTGTATCACGGCGGTAGAATCTATCACTCGATCATCACGTGGTGCTTGAAACAACGAACCTTGCCATAGCGGTGCACAGTTAGGGGAACACTTTTCTTGAAATTTGAGTGAGGATCATCTTATTTATGCTACCTTCGTTCTAAGCAAATAATATGTAAACATGACAAACATCACATGCAAATCATAAAGTGACATGATATGGCCAATATCATCTTGCGCCTTTGATCTCCATCTTGGTCTTGGCATGATCACCTTCGTCACGGCATGACACCATGATCTCCATCATCGTGTCTTCATGAAGTTGTCTCGCCAACTATTACTTCTACTACTATGGTTAACGGTTAGCAATAAAGTAAAGTAATTACATAAGCGTTTTCATTGACACATGAATACAATAAATTAAGACAACTCCTATGGCTCCTACCAGTTGTCATACTCATCGACATGCAAGTCGTGATTCCTATTACAAGAACATGATCAATATCATACATCACATATATCATTCATCACATCCTTTGGCCATATCACATCACATACCACCGCAAAAACAAGTTAGGCGTCCTCTAATTGTTGTTGCATGTTTCTGATAGCTGCTATGGGTTTCTAGCAAGAACGTTTCTTACCTCGCAAAAGCCACAACAGTGATATGCTAATTGCTATTTACCCTTCATAAGGACCCTCTTCATCGAATCCGATCCGACTAAAGTGGGAGGCAGACACTCATACCCACCTTATGCATCAAGTGCATGTCGGTCGGTGGAACATCTCGTAAAGTATGCGTGTAAGGTCGGTCCGGGCACTTCATCCCACAATGCCGCGAATCAAGATAAGACTAGTAATGGTAAGCAAATTGAACAAATCATGCGCCCACAACTACTTGTGTTCTACTCGTGCATAGAATCTACACATAGACCTAGCTCATGATGCCCTTTGTTGGGAGCGTAGTAATAATTCAAAATTTTCCTCGTGTCAGATCAATCTAGGAGATGCTAGCAATGAGAGATGGAGTGCATCTTCATACCTTGAAGATTGCTAAGCGGGCGTTACAAGAATCTTGATTGATGAGTCGTACTCACGGTGATTCAAATCGCGAAGAAGGTCCGATCTAGGCGTCCGAGCGGATGGCCTCCGTGTTCAACACCGTACAACTTGGGGCGTCTCATCCTTCTTGATCCAGCAGGGAGAGGAAAGTTGAGGAGAACTTTCGCGGCCTGACGGCATGGGTGGCGTGAACCGTGATTCTCGGCGGAAGCCGCTAAGCACTACGGAGGAGGAGGAGCAGTTGGGCAGGAGAACTGCGCCGAGGAAGGGATCGGCTGCCCTCTCTCTCCTCACTATATATAGAGGCAGGGGGTGGAGGAGGTTCCCTAGGGGAGGCGTCCGCCACGGAAACCCTAGATGGGTTTGTGTGGCCCCGATTGTCGTCACACTAATCATACGCATAAGCGTGTGCGATCAAGATCGAGGACTCACGCAGGAAGATATCCAACACAACTCTAAAACAAAAATAAGTCATACAAGCATCATAATACAAGCGGGGGCCTCGGGGCTCGAATACAAGTGCTTTCGATCATTAGGCAGTCGGCGGAAGCAACAATATCTGAAATGCAGGACATAAGTTAAACAAGTTGCCATAAGATGGCTAGCACAAAATGAAGTCTGAGATGAAAGTGGGCCTCACACAGGATCCTCCTAACTTCTCTTGGTCGTCGCCCATTGGTTTCACGTAATGTAGGCACCTCCAAGGGAGTAGTAGTCATCAGCAGTGGCGTCGGCTCCACAGGCTCCATCTCGTCTGATTCGCGACAATCGAATTAAGGGAAGGGAACAAGGCATGGTAGTACTCATCCAAAGTACTGCATAAGCAAGACTACACTACATATGCATGGATATATGTAAAGGGCCATGTCGGTGGACTGAGCTTGCGAATGCCCAGGAATAAGAGGGGATAGCTAGTCTTATCGAAGACTCCATGCAATTACCTTACGTCTTTTACCTGGCAGTAGAGAAGAGTGATCGAAGTCCTCCAAGTAACATCACATAGCAATAATCCTGTTGGAAATATGCCCTAGAGGCAATAATAAAACATTATTATTATATTTCCTTGTTCATGATAATTGTCTTTTATTCATGCTATAATGTATCATCCGAAATCGTGATACACGTGTGAATACATAGACCACAATCGTCCCTAGTGAGCCTCTAGTTGACTAGCTCGTTGGTTGACAGATAGTCATGGTTTCGACTATGGACATCGGATGTCATTGACAACGGGATCACGTCATTAGGAGAATGACGTGATGGACAAGACCCAATCCTAAGCATAGCACAAGATCGTGTAGTTCGTTTTGCTAGAGCTTTTCCAATGTCAAGTATCTCTTCCTTAGAACATGAGATCGTGTAACTCCGGATACCGTAGGAGTGCTTTGGGTGTACCAAACGTCAAGCATGTGGGTGACTATAAAGGTGCACTACATGTATCTCCGAAAGTGTCTGCATTGGGTTGACGGATCGAAGACTGGATTTGTCACTCCGTGTGACGGAGAGGTATCTCTGGGCCCACTTTCGGTAATGCATCATCATAATGAGCTCAAAGTGACCAAGTGTCGGTCACGGGATCATGCATTAGTGCAGTAAAGTGACTTGCGTGCTTGAGACTGAACGAGGTATTGGGATACCGACGATCGAGTCTCGGGCATGTAACGTACCGATTGACAAAGGGGTAGTATCGGGGTTGCTTGAATCCTCGACATCGTGGTTCATCCGATGACATCATCGAGGAGCATGTGGGAAACATGGGTATCAGATCCGTTGTTGGTTATTGACACGAGCCGTCTCGGTCATGTCTGCGTGTCTCCCGAACCCGTAGGGTCTACACATAAGGTTCGGTGGCGCTTAGGGTTACTAGGAAGACTTGTATGTGATTACGAATGTTGTTCGAGTCCGGATGAGATCCCGGACGTCACGAGGAGTTCGGAATGGTCGGAGGTAAAGATTTATATATGGGAAGTTGTCAAGCGGACACCGGAAAAGTTTGGTCATATCGGTATGTGAAGGGCCCACCGGGAAGGTTCGGAGTCCAGGGGCCACCTCCCGGGGGCCACTGGGCTGCGTGGGAGCAGGCCTGGTGGGCTGGTCGCACCTCCCTTGGGCCCATGCGCCTAGGGTTGGGGAACCCTAAGGCGCCCCCTTGGGGGGGAAGCCCCCTCCTTGCCGCCCCTCTAGATGCATTTGAGGGGTGGCCCCTCCTCCTTCCTATAAATAGAGGGGTGAGGAGGCTGCATACACAATTGAAGGCGCAGCCCTCCCAACACCTCTCCTCCTCGCGTGTGCTTGGCCCTCTGGGGCCCCATCCTCCTCCACCATCATCACATGTCGTCTGCTCTTTGGAGCCATCTTCCTCAACCTCTCCTTCCTCCTTGCTGGATCAAGACGGAGGAGACGTCCATACCCGTGCGTGTGTTGAACGCGGAGGTGCTGTCCGTTCAGCACTTGGTCATCGGTGATCAAGTACTCCATCATCACCATCCTTGAACGCTTCGCTCTCGATCTACAAGTGGTATGTAGATGCAAACTCACTCCTAAGAAGGTCAAGCTTGGAGAACACTTGTAGCACCTTTGAGTTGCTGAAAAGCTCATTGATGTTGGGAAGTGGATACTTGTTCTTGATTGTCTTCTTATTCAATGGGCGGTGTCGGCCAAAGTCGGTCCGTGCCATCCTTCTTCTGGACAAAAGAACACCACAACCCCAAGGAGATGAACTCGATGCGATCAAACCAGGCGCTCTTGTTCATCGAGCTGCTTCTTCAATTCCTTCAGCTCATCGAGGTCCAAGCTTGTGGGGCGCTTTGCGGAGTTCGATGCGGGCTCAAGATCGATATGAACTCAAGCTGGCGATGAGGAGGCATACCGGAAGCTCTTACGGAAAGACATCTTGGTACTCACAAGCATTTGAATCTTAGAGATAGCATTCATTCGCCCTTCTCATTGAGAAAACAACCGAATGGTTTCATCACGGCGGCATAGATGATCACATCATTAGAAGAGTGAGTCAATTGAATTCCTGGCAGCACAATCAAGGTGAGCTTTGTCTTTGATAGAGCCGATCCATTCGAGAATAAGATCAATATCCGAGTCACCAAGAACCATTGGTTTGGCGAAATCTATAATCACCCATCTTGATACCGACATTGAGACCAAAACTCGAGAAGTCATGCACTTGCAGGGACACAATCTTCAGCGGAATAGGAATCTTTCTGTCACCAACTCATGCTTGGCAACAAAAGGTCTCGAAATGAAAGAAAGCGATGCACCGGTATCAAATAAGACTTTTAGAATATCATTAACAAGAAGATTACCCATGATCACATCGAAGAGATCCTCTGCTGAGCTGCATTCATCATATTGACCTTGGCATGCTTTGGATTATGTTGACCTTTGCATTCTGGAAGATTTCACACGGAGGAGGGAGGCGGGCGCCTTTGGTTGAAGCACTTGTTAGCATAGTGACCTTCTGCGACATTTGTTGCAAGTCACCTCGGAGGCGGACGGTGGTAAGGAGCACTTGACCTTGGAGCTTGAGAATTAGACTTGTACGATAGCTAGGGTTGGGTGGGTGGGAAGATCCTGACCACTGAGTTCTTCTTGATAAGGTGGCGGAGCGGAGGAGGAGGAAGGTAGAACTTCTGCTGCTTAGCTGCCACTTGAGAGGAAGAAGAAAGTGACTGCATCCTGATTCTCTTCTTAGAAGCCTCACATTTGAGCTGGGCAGCTTCTTCAGTGCCATGTTGTAGAAATCATCATACTTATCGGCTCAAAAGCACAAGAGCTAATTGCAGATCTTCTCTCGGACCACCTCTGAATTGATAGATCATACTCTTTTCATCAGTGCGTCTTGCTTAGCAAAGCGGCGAGCTTGGAAGCGGATATTGTATTGATAGACAGACATGTTGCCTGCTTGAGATTGCGGAACTCCTCACGCTTGCTCTCAACAACACTTTTGGAATGTGATGAGCTCACGAAATCACGGTGGAACTCATCGAGTAATGACCGACCTCCTCTGGAATCTTTGTATTCTTTGGTACCACTCGGTACTTGATCCTTGAGTTGAAGCGATGCAAACTTGACAAAGTCCTCGGTCGACATTACTACATCAAAATGCTTCAGATGTCCACTAACCAATCGTCGGCGTCTGTGGCCTCAACAAGGCTGAAAGACTTGACTGATTAGCGAGGCGGTAGGAAGTAGCAAAGTGCGGCTGATTGTTGCCTTGACCTTGATTTCCTTGATTGCCTTGCCTGATGCGTTCTTGCAAGAGCTGCAAAATCATCGAGCATTGGCATTGGTGGCTGCCATGATAGCTTGCCGGGCCTCTGGAGGCGGAGGTGGAGGTGGAGGTGGAGGTTGGTGATCCCCATCATTGCGATCCGGATTGAGACGGTTGGCGGAGCCATCTGAAGAGGGTGACATCCGTTAGTCCTTTGATAGACAAAAGATAAGTAGAATCAGCGGATAGAAATTGCAACATATAGTCTTCACAATAAACATTAGAACAAGAATGAGCGAATGAATTCAAAATTAATCATCACCGTCCATTAAGGTGAAAGCCACTTAGATAAAGATATGGAAACAACATCATCTTAGAAACAAAGCGAATATCTGGCGAAAACAAAAGATTGGCTTCTAGAATGAGCGGAACAAACACATGATAGAATTTACGCCCAAAGTGTTAGTGGTGGGGCCCACCACGGACCGACGTATAGCGGGCGTCACGGGGCTCCAAAAGCGTTTTGAGCATCACGGAGCATATGAGATGTTCGAGGAGCTGAAACTGGTTTTCAAGCTCACGCTGGGTCGAGAGATATGACATCTCCGACAAGTTCTATAGTTGTAAGATGGAGGAAAATAGTTACATCGGTGAGCACATACTCAAGATATGCAGGTTGGACAACCGTATGACCCAGCTGAATATTAACCTCCACGATGAGGCGGTCATTGTGAGAATCCTTGATCGCTCCCACCAAGCTACAAGAGCTTTGTGATGAACTACAATATCCGGGGATGGTAAAGACCATTCTGAAGTATTCTCTATCTTTGAAGTCGTGAGAGGTTGAAATCAGAAAGAACATCAAGTGTTGATGGTCAATAAGACCACTAAGTTCAAGAAGGGCAAGGGCAAGAAGAACTTCAAGAAGAATGACAAGGAGGTTGCCTTGCCCGGTAAACAAGTTCTGGGAAGAAGTCAAAGAATGGACCCAAGCACGAGGTGAGTGCTTTTATTGCAAGGGAAGGGTCCTTTGGAGGCGGAACTGCCCCAAATACTTAGCGGATAAGAAGGCCGGCAACACCAAAGGTATATTTGATATACATGTAATTGATGTGTACCTTACCGATTACTCGTAGTAACTCCTGGGTATTTGATACGGTGCCGTTGCTCATATTTGTAACTCTGGCAGGGAGCTGCGGAATAAGCGGAGGCTGGCGAAGGGCGAGGTGACGATGCGGCGTCGGGAATGGTTCAGTCGATGTGATCGCCGTCGGCACGCTACCTCTTCATTTACCTCTGGGATTAGTTTTGAACCTTAATAATTGTTATTTGGTGCCAAGTTTGAGCATGAACATTGTATCTGGATCTCGTTTGATCTGAGATGGCTACTCATTTAAATCCGAGAATAATGGTTGTTCTATTTACATGAGAGATATGTTTTATGGTCATGCTCCGATGGTCGATGGTTTATTCTTAATGAATCTCGGCGTAGTATTACACATGTTCATAGCGTGAATACCAAAAGATGTAAAGTTGATGTAGCGACCCGACCTCGAGACGGTCAAGCCTACGTGTTCTTGTGCCATCCACTGGATCGGTATCTTTGCTTTACAGTACATCAATGTATATATCAAAGTGCAATCACATGTATAAATAATGTAAAATGATATATACCTCATAATACTCAGCGGAAACAATCAAGCGGGTGTGAGTCCCATCAGCGCCATCGGCGGGTTGAGTGTGAACCGTAACCTGTATCGTAACTCTTACTGCGTCGAGGAAATATCTGCAACATGATACGTTGCAGCCGTGTAAATCGATTACATTGAATGTCGGCAAGATCACAATAAGAAAGCAGATGATGAACTATACTATATGCGGTATGGCTTTGTGGCTCTGTATCTGAGTTTTGTTTGCGTAAAAGCTGATTTATTTTCCCTACATCAAAGGAATAAATGAAGTCTGTACTATGGAGTTTTCTATCATGACATGGTTCCGTAACCGATGTCTCATAGCCCAAATTCATCATAAGTTGCCCACAATTTAGTTATCAGTCCGGTGTTGAGAGTTCGAGATAGATCCAAGTCGGATGCTCAAATTGTCCGTAACGGGGACACGGCTAATCGATTAGGTTTTAACCCTCTGCAGAGGTTTGTACACTTTACCATAAGATTCGATCCCTCTCTTTCGTTCTCGCACTTCAGAATGTTTGAGAACAAGATGACCGAAACATGGTCTTCCAAGAGTTCCTATGACAACTGTCGGTACTCAACCCATCCTACCGTAGTTCTACATCTGCTAGTACCGTCCCAGCCGAGTCACAACTAAGGTCAACCAAGCTAGAGCCCATAATGACTTGCGGTTGCAGGTAAGCTTCGGGCATGAAGTATTCTTCCGTCTCTTTGAGTCTGGGTGAAGCTTTCCGCAAGATGTCATGGCGCTTCTCCATGCATCCGGCCAACCTTTGGGTTCTCGAGGTGCCGTCAACCGTCCTTCACCCGTGGTGTGTATTGAAATCCTGTCTCGAGTCTTGAAGTCTTGAGGTCTTGAAGATGCAGTCCTTGCAGATTCCATCATGGAGTTATCGTCATTGGCGTAGAATCCTCCATTCTCACACCACTCCGAGCACTCATACCAAACCCGTCTACTATAGCGTAGCATTAAAATAAAATATCGTCCGGGCTTGGTAACAGGGGGAAGGGTTCCTACCTCATGCATACTACTCAACTACAAGGATTCAATAACACTCTTGAGGGTGGTTGCAAAGATGTCACTAAATGCAATAAAACATAGGTATGAAAGCATGGTCAAAGTGAACTTGCACTGGTGATGTTGACGAAGAAGAATTATCGTTCTCAAGAAATAACGATAGACTACTCGTCACTCTCCGATGAAATCTATATAACAAACATATCGTTCACATAAGCACTCACACTAACAATCAAAACAAAAGAGAAGCGAATAAGAATCGAAGGAACTTCAAATAAAACTAGGAGTCTTCTTCTACAACATTCACAAAAATAGTTTTGTCTAACGGAAAATAAAACACTAAAATAACAGAGAATAAAATATAAATTTAGTTAAGACAAAGAAAAAAATAAAGTATTTTTTCATAAAGCTATTTTGAAAGTATTTTCAATTGGGAGTTAAAACAGTAGAAATCCATTGCAAGTTATTAGCGAACTTGAATTGATTTCACGATAACAAAATAAAATAAATATAAAAACTTGTTGAACACCTACTGTTTAACTAATAGAAACCAAACATAAACTTTCTGAAATATAAAATAAAATAATTTAAAAACAACTATAGAAAAAAGTAGCTATAATTGAATAGAACTAAAACAGAATTTGTTTTACATGAAACAATAAGCTAAAATACTCAAACAATTTTGAAGTTTTACCACTGGTAAATATGATCACTAGTGATCAGTAGAAAAAAGAATCAAATAAAATCTATTTTTAAACTCCCGGAATAAGCAAAACAAGCTTTAATTCAAATCTGATCTAACTCAATTTTATAAATCCAAACATAGACAAATTATATATTTTGGAAACTACAAGAAAATTGTGATCTAACAAAAGAATCAGCATCATTGGACTTCTAGATCAAAAGTTATAAGCTAAACAAGAACGAAACTAAATCTGTTACGAAATAAATCTGAAAACAGCGGAGTTACCTGTCGTGAGGCAGAGATGGCAGGAAGGAGGCAGCGATGTGGAGGCTGCTCAGGCGAGGCGAGTCGCGGCGAGGTGGGGTGGCGGAGGAGGGTCGGCGCTTGGGAGGTGGCGCTGGGCAATGGGAGGTTCGGGAGAGCTCTGGTGGCGTTCTAGGCAGGAAAAGGAGGGCGGTGGCGAGAAGGCTACGGGCAGGGAGGCGTGGTGATGGGAAAAATGGAGCGAGGAGAGGAGGGGTTTTATAGTCGGTCTCGGGAGGCGCTTGGATGGAAAGGCGAGGGAGATCGGGAAGGTGGAGTTTCCTGCCTCCATGGATATGGAAAGCTTCTGTAACGTGAGAGGAAGCAGAGGAAGGAGATGATCTCTTGTTGGGCTAGAATAGGAAAGTGCTTAATGGGCCAGCAGGTTTTCCTAATAAAAGCGAATCCATTCCTATTTTAAAATTAGGAAACTAAAACAATAAAAGGAAATCAAATCAATTGAATAAAGAGTTTTTATATACTAAAATTATCAGAAAAATAAAATGTAGATGATGAGCATTATTCCACGGCCAAAATAAAAACTTAAAAAATGTTTTCAGAAAATCCTAAAGGCTTTATTTCTTTTGCAAATAATTTTAAATAAAAACTTTGGTTTTTCTTGGCTCAAATATTTTCAAAAATGCCCCTGATTTTGGAGGTCATTTTCCTCCGCTCTTTCTTGCTTGCAAGAATTTATTTTCGAGGTATTTCTCGGGAAGAAAAATAGAAACAAGTGCAAATATTTGAAAGAATTAAATTGCAAAACTCCGTTCAAATTCTTCATAGTTGAAGAAGTCATGTCATCTTCTCTCATTGATTTTAATAGGATGAATTTGAATTTACGGAGAAGGGAAAGTCATTTTATTCCTCTCTTTCAAAAGTTTTGAAAAGGTTCAAATTTCACTCAAGTTTAATTCACTCAAGCAAACAAACAAACAATTCAATTAATTATATTAACATTCCAAAATTTGGGATGTTACAAACCTACCACACTTAAAATGAATCTAGTCCTCGAGATTGAAGAAACTAACAAGAAAAGGTTAGGGGTTGGGGTCTTCTAGCAAATGTCTTGGTCGAGAAAGGTCGGGGTGCTACCACACTTAAAAACAAGGTCATGGTTCCAATAAACTCAGATATTTCCTCTGGAGGGCTGACAATGTATGTCTCTTCACATATCTTACAATAGCTCCTTCATTAAAGCTCTTACATCGGAAGCATAGAGTTTTCCTCAAAAGCTTGGGTCGGTTCGTCAAAGTTGAAGTTAAATCAGAGGCTGGATCTTCTTAGTGATGGGTGTGTCCATTCTAAACAACTATCGAAACACTCATGGTGGTCTACAATTTATGGTTTTCTCCTGCAGAAAGCAGTGCAGGTTGAACCTCACCGTATAACCTCGTTTGTAGCGGTTTGCACTGTAATGGGGTTCCATCGTCCTACCATTTTATGGTTTTATGGCTTATCGGCGTCGACACTCTTCTAAGTTTTCAAGGCTCTCTGATTTTCCATTAACATATGATAGTTCATGATAGAAGTCTCGGTATGGGGCCAATCCATCCCGTGCTTGAATCATTACCACATATGTAAATGTCGAATCACGTATTTTAACACTTGGGCAATCTCACTGACATTACAGAAATTTCTCTTGTTCCCGAACTGGTTTCGAGTAAATCCATGGTTTACTGCAAGCCAAACAAAACATCTATCGTTACTTCACCACTCTTAGGTTTTTGCGTAATCTCCTCTGAAGCGTATGCTGATTGAATTGCTGATTCCTCAATTTATTCCTTCATCAAGGTTACATCTGTTCCTTTCAAAATCCTGGGCACATGGGTTATGGCCCACTTCAACACTAGTGCAGCTTTAACTCATCTTTGGAGTAACTCTCTTATTACTCCTCCTGGGTGTGTCCTATTTCTCCATAAATCTTGCGAGCACAAGGTTTACTTCTTGGTGCATCATTGTGTTTCGGATAAGGCGTGATTTCATGAGGTCTTCTTGAACTCCTCCCAAGTTCTTGCTCCATTAAATCCTGTATGGCTTGATGCATGTTCCACCAGAGTTGCAGCACTTTCTGTAAAGTATTGAAGAGCATATTGAACCTCATACTTCCTTGAAACCAAATTGCTCCGAAGTGATTTTCCATATTACGCATCCATAGCTACGCCTCGGGCTGAGTCTTTAGTCGAAGAATATCAGTCCAACTTCATTCATCATCTATGGGGTTCAAGGGTTTTAGGGTGAGATGAGAAAGGTGGGGAGGATATACACACAATGCTGAGACAATAGTTTTTTTGAGGAATAAGTTTTACTTTGTGGCTGTCGGAAAACATCAAACAAATGACAGCTCACAAATCATCATTATCTAATGTAAGTGTGTATACTTGGGGTTTGGTCTTCTAAAGGTCAAATAATTCTTGAGAACTTCAAATTCTTCAAGTCTTGAGTCTTCAATTGTTGTAGATTCTAATGGAGAAATCCTCTTTACTCAGAAGGGGTCATCAGTTCTCCGATATCAAATCCTTCTTGGAGCGTCTTCAGTTGATCCTCCGGGTGATCAAAGGATAAGGGGTATATTCTAACTATTTGAGGTGAGAGGGTCTATTTGATAAAATCAGAAAAGATGAGAAGTAAGAGTCCTTTTGTAAATAAAGTTTTTGAGATATCCTGTCCAAGGGGCTTTCCGATTTCTAGGGTCACGTCCTACAGTTAACATGTGCTCTGATACCATCTCTGTAGCGACCCGACCTCGAAGCAGTCAAGCCTACGTGTTCTTTATGCCATCCACAGATCGATATCTTTGCTTTACAGTACATCAATGTATATATCAAAGTGCAATCACATGTATAAATAATGTAAAATGATATATACCTCATAATACTCAGCGGAAACAATCAAGCGGGTGTGGAGTCCCATCAGCGCCATCGGCGGGTTGAGTGTGAACCGTAACCCTGTATCGTAACTCTTACTCGTCGAGGAAATATCGCAACATGATACGTTGCAGCCGTGTAGAGTCGATTACATTGAATGTACGGCAAGATCACAATAAGAAAGCAGATGATGAACTATACTATATGCGGTATGGCTTTGTGGCTCATATCGAGTTTTGTTTGCGTAAAAGCTGATTTATTTTCCCTACATCAAAGGAATAAATGAAGTCTGTACTATGGAGTTTTCTATCATGACATGGTTCCGTAACCGATGTCTCATAGCCCAAATTCATCATAAGTTGCCCACAATTAAGTTATCAGTCCGGTGTTGAGAGTTCGAGATAGATCCAAGTCGGATGCTCAAATTGTCCGTAACTTGGGGACATGGCTAATCGATTAGGTTTTAACCCTCTGCGGAGGTTTGTACACTTTACCATAAGATTGATCCCTCTCTTTCGTTCTCGCACTTGAATGTTTGAGAACAAGATGACGAAACATGGTCTTCCAAAGAGTTCCTATGACAAGCTGTCGGTACTCAACCCATCCTACCGTAGTTCTACATCTGCTAGTACCGTCAGCCGAGTCACAACTAAGGTCAACCAAGCTAGAGCCCATAATGACTTGCGGTTGCCGAGGTAAGCTTCGGGCATGAAGTATTCTTCCGTCTCTTTGAGTGCAGGTGAAGCTTTCCATAAGATGTCATGGCGCTTCTCCATGCATCCGGCCAACCCTTTGGGTTCTCGAGGTGCCGTCAACAAATCCTTCACCCAGTAGTGTGTATTGAAATCTGTCTCGAGTCTTGAAGTCTTGAGGTCTTGAAGATGCAGTCCTTGCAGATTCCATCATGGAGTTATCGTCATTGGCGTAGAATCCTCCATTCTCACACCACTCCGAGCACTCATACCAAACCCGTCTACTATAGCGTAGCATTAAAATAAAATATCGTCCGGGCTTGGTAACAGGGGAAGGGTTCCTACCTCATGCATACTACTCAACTACAAGGATTCAATAACACTCTTGAGGGTGGTTGCAAAGATGTCACTAAATGCAATAAAACATAGGTATGAAAGCATGGTCAAAGTGAACTTGCACGGTGATGTTGACGAAGAAGAATTATCGTTCTCAAGAAATAACGATAGACTACTCGTCACTCTCCGATGAAATCTATATAACAAACATATCATTCACATAAGCACTCACACTAACAATCAAAACAAAAGAGAAGCGAATAAGAATCCGAAGGAACTTCAAATAAAACTAGGAGTCTTCTTCTACAACATTCACAAAAATAGTTTTGTCTAACGGAAAATAAAACACTAAAATAACAGAGAATAAAATATAAATTTAGTTAAGACAAAGAAAAAAATAAAGTATTTTTTCATAAAGCTATTTTGAAAGTATTTTCAATTGGGAGTTAAAACAGTAGAAATCCATTGCAAGTTATTAGCGAACTTGAATTGATTTCACGATAACAAAATAAAATAAATATAAAAACTTGTTGAACACCTACTGTTTAACTAATAGAAACCAAACATAAACTTTCTGAAATATAAAATAAAATAATTTAAAAACAACTATAGAAAAAGTAGCTATAATTGAATAGAACTAAAACAGAATTTGTTTTACATGAAACAATAAGCTAAAATACTCAAACAATTTTGAAGTTTTTACCACTGGTAAATATGATCACTAGTGATCAGTAGAAAAAGAATCAAATAAAATCTATTTTAAACTCCCGGAATAAGCAAAACAAGCTTTAATTCAAATCTGATCTAACTCAATTTTATAAATCCAAACATAGACAAATTATATATTTTGGAAACTACAAGAAAATTGTGATCTAACATAAAAAGAATCAGCATCATTGGACTTCTAGATCAAAAGTTATAAGCTAAACAAGAACGAAACTAAATCTGTTACGGAAATAAATCTGAAAACAGCGGAGTTACCTGTACGTGAGGCAGAGATGGCAGGAAGGAGGCAGCGATGTGGAGGCTGCTCAGGCGAGGCGAGGTGCGCGCGAGGTGGGGGTGGCGGAGGAGGGTCGGCGCTTGGGAGGTGGGCTGGGCAATGGGAGGTTCAGGAGAGCTCTGGTGGCGTTCTAGGCAGGAAAAGGAGGGACGGTGGCGAGAAGGCTACGGGCAGGGAGGCGTGGTGATGGGAAAAATGGAGCGAGGAGAGGAGGGGTTTTATAGTCGGTCTCGGGAGGCGCTTGGATGGAAAGAGCGAGGGAGATCGGGAAGGTGGAGTTTCCTGCCTCCATGGATATGGAAAGCTTACGTAACGTGAGAGGAAGCAGAGGAAGGAGATGATCTCTTGTTGGGCTAGAATAGGAAAGTGCTTAATGGGCCAGCAGGTTTTCCTAATAAAAGCGAATCCATTCCTATTTTTAAAATTAGGAAACTAAAACAATAAAGGAAATCAAATCAATTGAATAAAGAGTTTTATATACTAAAATTATCAGAAAAATAAAATGTAGATGATGAGCATTATTCCACGGCCAAAATAAAAACTTAAAAATGTTTTCAGAAAATCCCTAAAGGCTTTATTTCTTTTTGCAAATAATTTTAAATAAAAACTTTGGTTTTTCTTGGCTCAAATATTTTCAAAAATGCCCCTGATTTTGGAGGTCATTTTCCTCCGCTCTTTCTTGCTTGCAAGAATTTATTTTCGGGTATTTCTCGGGAAGAAAATAGAGAAACAAGTGCAAATATTTGAAAGAATTAAATTGCAAAACTCCGTTCAAATTCTTCATAGTTGAAGAAGTCATGTCATCTTCTCTCATTGATTTTAATAGGATGAATTTGAATTTACGGAGAAGGGAAAGTCATTTTATTCCTCTCTTTCAAAAGTTTTGAAAAGGTTCAAATTTCACTCAAGTTTAATTCACTCAAGCAAACAAACAAACAATTCAATTAATTATATTAACATTCCAAAATTTGGGATGTTACAAACCTACCACACTTAAAATGAATCTAGTCCTCGAGATTGAAGAAACTAACAAGAAAAGGTTAGGGGTTGGGGTCTTCTAGCAAATGTCTTGGTCGAGAAAGGTCGGGGTGCTACCACACTTAAAAACAAGGTCATGGTTCCAATAAACTCAGATATTTCCTCTGGAGGGCTGACAATGTATGTCTCTTCACATATCTTACAATAGCTCCTTCATTAAAGCTCTTACATCGGAAGCATAGAGTTTTCCTCAAAAGCTTGGGTCGGTTCGTCAAAGTTGAAGTTAAATCCAGAGGCTGGATCTTCTTAGCTGATGGGTGCATGTCCATTCTAAACAACTATCGAAACACTCATGGTGGTCTACAATTTATGGTTTTCTCCTGCAGAAAGCGGGTGCAGGTTGAACCTCACCGTATAACCTCGTTTGTAGCGGTTGCACTGTAATGGGGTTCCATCGTCCTACCATTTTATGGTTTTATGGCTTATCGCGTCGACACTCTTCTAAGTTTTCAAGGCTCTCGATTTTCCATTAACATATGATAGTTCATGATAGAAGTCTCGGTATGGGGCCAATCCATCCCGTGCTTGAATCATTACCACATATGTAAATATCGAATCACGTATTTTAACACTTGGGCAATCTCACCGACATTACAGAAATTTCTCTTGTTCCCGAACTGGTTTGAGTAAATCCATGGTTTACGCAAGCCAAACAAAACATCTATCGTTACTTCACCACTCTTAGGTTTTGCGTAATCTCCTCTGAAAGCGTATGCTGATTGAATGCTGATTCCTCAATTTATTCCTTCATCAAGGTTACATCTTTCCTTTCAAAATCCTGGGCACTGTGGGTTATGGCCCACTTCAACACTAGTGCAGCTTTAACTCATCTTTGGAGTAACTCTCTTATTACTCCTCACAGGTGTGTCCTATTTCTCCATAAATCTTGCGAGCACAAGGTTTACTTCTTGGTGCATCATTGTGTTTCGGATAAGGCGTGATTTCAACGAGGTCTTCTTGAACTCCTCCCAAGTTCTTGCTCCATTAAATCCCTGTATGGCTTGATGCATGTTCCACCAGGTTGCAGCACTTTACGTAAAGTATTGAAGAGCATATTGAACCTCATACTTCCTTGAAACCAAATTGCTCCGAAGTGATTTTCCATGTTACGCATCCATAGCTACGCCTCGGGCTGAGTCTTTGGTCGAAGAATATCAGTCCAACTTCATTCATCATCTATAGGGTTCAAGGGTTTTAGGGTGAGATGAGAAAGGTGGGGAGGATATACACACAATGCAGACAATAGTTTTTTTTTGAGGAATAAGTTTTACTTTGTGGCTGTCGGAAAACATCAAACAAATGACAGCTCACAAATCATCGTATCTAATGTAAGTGTGTAACAGGGGTTTGGTCTTCTAAAGGTCAAATAATTCTTCAGGAACTTCAAATTCTTCAAGTCTTCAGAGTCTTCAATTGTTGTAGATTCTAATGGAGAAATCCTCTTTACTCGAAGGGGTCATCGGTTCTCCGATATCAAATCCTTCTTGGGCGTCTTGATTGATCCTCCGGGTGATCAAAGGATAAAGGGTATATTCTAACTATTTGAGGTGAGAGGGTCTATTTGATAAAATCAGAAAAGATGAGAAGTAAGAGTCCTTTTGTAAATAAAGTTTTTGAGATATCCTGTCCAAGGGCTTTCCGATTTCTAGGGTCACGTCCTACAGTTAACATGTGCTCGATACCATCTACATGGCGACCCGACCTCGGACAGTCAAGCCTACGTGTTCTTTGTGCCATCCACAGATCAGTATCTTTGGCACACAGTACATCAATGTATATATCAAAGTGCAATCACATGTATAAATAATGTAAAATGATATATACCTCATAATACTCATGAAACAATCAAGCGGGTGTGGAGTCCCATCAACGCCATCGGCGGGTTGAGTGTGAACCGTAACCTGTATCGTAACTCTTACTGCGTCGAGGAAATATCGCAACATGATACGTTGCAGCCGTGTAAGTCAATTACATTGAATGTACGGCAAGATCACAATAAGAGAAAGCAGATGATGAACTATACTATATGCAGTATGGCTTTGTGGCTCTGTATCTGAGTTTTGTTTGCGTAAAAGCTGATTTATTTTCCCTACATCAAAGGAATAAATGAAGTCTGTACTATGGAGTTTTCTATCATGACATGGTTCCGCCAACCGATGTCTCATAGCCCAAATTCATCATAAGTTGCCCACAATTAAGTTATCGATCCGGTGTTGAGAGTTCGAGATAGATCCAAGTCCGGATGCTCAAATTGTCCGTAACTAGGGGACATGGCTAATCGATTAGGTTTTAACCCTCTGCGAGAGGTTTGTACACTTTACCCGCAAGATTCGATCCCTCTCTTTACGTTCTCGCACTTGAATGTTTGAGAACAAGATGACGAAACATGGTCTTCCAAAGAGTTCCTATGACAACTGTCGGTACTCAACCCATCCTACCGTAGTTCTACATCTGCTAGTACCGTCCCAGCCAGTCACAACTAAGGTCAACCAAGCTAGAGCCCATAATGACTTGCGGTTGCACGGGTAAGCTTCGGGCATGAAGTATTCTTCCGTCTCTTTGAGTGCAGGTGAAGCTTTCCATGCAAGATGTCATGGCGCTTCTCCATGCATCGGCCAACCTTTGGGTTCTCGGTGCCCGTCAACAAATCCTTCACCCGATGAGTGTGTATTGAAATCCTGTCTCGAGTCTTGAAGTCTTGAGGTCTTGAAGATGCAGTCCTTGCAGATTCCATCATGGAGTTATCGTCATTGGCGTAGAATCCTCCATTCTCACACCACTCCCGAGCACTCATACCAAACCCGTCTACTATAGCGTAGCATTAAAATAAAATATCGTCCGGGCTTGGTAACAGGGGAAGGGTTCCTACCTCATGCATACTACTCAACTACAAGGATTCAATAACACTCTTGAGGGTGGTTGCAAAGATGTCACTAAATGCAATAAAACATAGGTATGAAAGCATGGTCAAAGTGAACTTGCCTGGTGATGTTGACGAAGAAGAATTATCGTTCTCAAGAAATAACTTGATAGACTACTCGTCACTCTCCGATGAAATCTATATAACAAACATATCGTTCACATAAGCACTCACACTAACAATCAAAACAAAAGAGAGAGCGAATAAGAATCCGAAGGAACTTCAAATAAAACTAGGGAGTCTTCTTCTACAACATTCACAAAAATAGTTTTGTCTAACGGAAAATAAAACACTAAAATAACAGAGAATAAAATATAAATTTAGTTAAGACAAAGAAAAAAAATAAAGTATTTTTTCATAAAGCTATTTTGAAAGTATTTTCAATTGGGAGTTAAAACAGTAGAAATCCATTGCAAGTTATTAGCGAACTTGAATTGATTTCACGATAACAAAATAAAAATAAATATAAAAACTTGTTGAACACCTACTGTTTAACTAATAGAAACCAAACATAAACTTTCTGAAATATAAAATAAAATAATTTAAAAACAACTATAGAAAAGAAGTAGCTATAATTGAATAGAACTAAAACAGAATTTGTTTTACATGAAACAATAAGCTAAAATACTCAAACAATTTTGAAGTTTTTACCACTGGTAAATATGATCACTAGTGATCAGTAGAAAAAGAATCAAATAAAAATCTATTTTAAACTCCCGGAATAAGCAAAACAAGCTTTAATTCAAATCTGATCTAACTCAATTTTATAAATCCAAACATAGACAAATTATATATTTTGGAAACTACAAGAAAATTGTGATCTAACATAAAAGAATCAGCATCATTGGACTTCTAGATCAAAAGTTATAAGCTAAACAAGAACGAAACTAAATCTGTTACGGAAATAAATCTGAAAACAGCGGAGTTACCTGTACGTGAGGCAGAGATGGCAGGAAGGAGGCGGCGATGTGGAGGCTGCTCGGCGAGGCGAGGTCGCGGCGAGGTGGGGTGGCGGAGGAGGGTCGGCGCTTGGGAGGTGGCGCTGGGCAATGGGAGGTTCAGGAGAGCTCTGGTGGCGTTCTAGGCAGGAAAAGGAGGACGGTGGCGAGAAGGCTACGGGCAGGGAGGCGTGGTGATGGGAAAAATGGAGCGAGGAGAGGAGGGGTTTTATAGTCGGTCTCGGGAGGCGCTTGGATGGAAAAGCGAGGGAGATCGGGAAGGTGGAGTTCCTGCCTCCATGGATATGGAAAGCTTCTGTAACGTGAGAGGAAACAGAGGAAGGAGATGATCTCTTGTTGGGCTAGAATAGGAAAGTGCTTAATGGGCCAGCAGGTTTTCCTAATAAAAGCGATTCCATTCCTATTTTAAAATTAGGAAACTAAAACAATAAAAAAAAATCAAATCAATTGAATAAAGAGTTTTATATACTAAAATTATCAGAAAAATAAAATGTAGATGATGAGCATTATTCCACGGCCAAAATAAAAACTTAAAAAATGTTTTCAGAAAATCCCTAAAGGCTTTATTTCTTTTTGCAAATAATTTTAAATAAAAACTTTGGTTTTTCTTGGCTCAAATATTTTCAAAAATGCCCCTGATTTTGGAGGTCATTTTCCTCCGCTCTTTCTTGCTTGCAAGAATTTATTTTCGGGGTTTTCTCGGGGAAGAAAATAGAGAAACAAGTGCAAATATTTGAAAGAATTAAATTGCAAAACTCCGTTCAAATTCTTCATAGTTGAAGAAGTCATGTCATCTTCTCTCATTGATTTTAATAGGATGAATTTGAATTTACGGAGAAGGGAAAGTCATTTTATTCCTCTCTTTCAAAAGTTTTGAAAAGGTTCAAATTTCACTCAAGTTTAATTCACTCAAGCAAACAAACAAACAATTCAATTAATTATATTAACATTCCAAAATTTGGGATGTTACGAGTTGATCTTGATAGTCCCACATACTTGTGTACTTGCCGCCTTGGTCACATTGGTGTCAAAGCGCATGAAGAAACTCCATCTTGATGGACTTTTGGAGTCTCTAGATTATGAATCATTTGACACATGCGAACCATGCCTCATGGGCAAGATGACCAAGACTCCGTTCTCCGGAACAATGGGCGAGCAACCAACTTGTTGGAAATCATACATACCGATGTGTGCGGTCCAATGAGTGTTGAGGCTCATGGAGGATATCGTTATGTTCTCACTCTCACAGATGACTTGAGTAGATATGGGTATGTCTACTTGATGAAACACAAGTCGAGACCTTTGAAAAGTTCAAGGAATTTTAGAATGAAGTAGAGAATTAGCGTGACGAAAGATAAAATTCTTACGATCAGATCGTGGAGGAGAATATTTAAGTCACGAATTTGGTACACACTTAAGAAAATGTGGAATCGTTTCACAACTCACGCCGCTGGAACACCTCGGTAGTGTGGTGTGTCCGAGCGTCGTGTCGCACTCTATTGGATATGGTGCGATCTATGATGTCTCTTACCGATTTACCACTATCATTTTGGGGATATGCTCTAGAGACAGCTACATTCACTTTAAATAGGGCACCGTCTAAATCCGTTGAGGCGACACCGTATGAATTATGGTTTGGGAAGAAACCTAAGTATCGTTTCTAAAAGTTTGGGGATCACGATGCTTATGTCAAGAAACTTCAACTGAAAAGCTCGAACCCAAGTCGGAAAAATCGTCTTCATAGGATACCCTAAAGAAACCATTGGGTATACCTTCTACTTAAGATCCGAGGCAAGATCTTTGTTGCCAAAACGGATCCTTTACGGAAAAAGTTTCTCTCGAAAGAAGTAAGTGGGAGGAAAGTAGAACTCGATGAAGTACTACCTCTTGAGCAGGATAGTGGTGCAGCTCGGGAAAATTTTCTGTGATGCCTACACTGTGAAGAGGAAAATAATGATGATGATCAAGGTACTTGGATCAAGTTGCTCTTGAACCCGTGGGTCCACAAGGACACGTTCCGCACAGTGATACGGTAACCTGTCTGGAAATCATGTTGTTAGACAACGGTGAACCTTGAACTATGATGAAGCGATGGCGGGCCCGATTCCAACAAGCGGCTAGAAGCCATGAAATCGAGATAGAATCCATGTATGAAAACAAAGTATGGACTTTGGTGACTTGCCGATGATGGGAGGCGATAAAAACAAATGGATCTTTAAGAAGAAAGCAGATAGCGGATGGTAATGTCACCATCTATAAAGCTCGACTTGTCGCTAAGGGTTATCGGCAAGTTCAAGGAATTGACTATGATGAGACTTTCTCTCCGTAGCGAAGCTTAAGTCCGTCCGAATCATGTTAGCAATTGCCGCATACTATGATTATGAGATATAGCAGATGGGCGTCAAAACAGCGTTCCTTAACGGTTATCTTAAGGAAGAGCTGTATATGATGCAGCGGAAGGTTTTATCGATCCTAAAACGCTAACAAAGTATGCAAGCTCCAGCGATCCATTTATGGGCTGGTGCAAGCATCTCGGAGTTGGAACATTCGCTTTGATGAGATGATCAAAGCGTTTGGGTTATCTGAGACTTATGGAGAAGCCTGCGTTTACAAGAAAGTGAGTGGGAGCTCTGTAGCATTTCTCATATTATATGTAGATGACATACTTTTGATGGGAAATGATATAGAATTCTTGGACAACATTAAGGCCTACTTGAATAAGTGTTTTTCAATGAAGGACCTTGGAGAAGCTGCTTATATATTAGGCATCAAGATCTATAGAGATAGATCGAGGCGCCTCATAGGTCTTCACAAAGCACATACCTTGATAAGATTTTGAAGAAGTTCAAAATGGATCAGTCGAGGAAGGGTTCTTTTGTATTGCAAGGTGTGAGATTGAGCTCGGCTCAATGCCCGACCACGACAAAAGATAAAGAAGAGATGAGTGTCATCCCTATGCTTCAGCCATAGGATCTATTATGTATGCCATGTTGTGTACGGACCTGATGTAAACCTTGCCGTAAGTTTGGTAGGTAGGTACCAAAGTAATCCGACAAGGAACCTTTGGACAGCGGTCAAGAATATCCTAAAGTACACGAAAGGACGAAGGACATGTTTCTCGTTTATGGAGGTGACGAAGAGCTAAATCGTAAAGGGTTACGTCAGCGCTAGCCGACACAGATCTGGATGACTCTAAGTCACAAACCGGATCGTGTATATGTTGAATGGTGGAAGCGATGGCTGGTGCAGCTGCAAGCGAAGCGTCGTGGCGGGATCTACATGTGAAGCGGAGTACATGGTAGCCTCGGAGGCAGCGCATGAAGCAATATGGGTGAAGGTTCATCACCGACCTAGGAGTCATACCCAATGCGCCGGGGCCGATCAAACTCTTCTGTGACAACACTGGAGCTATTGCACTTGCCAAGGCCAGGTTTCACAAGAAGACCGAGCACATCAAGCGTCGCTTCAACTCCATCGGTGAAAATGTTCAAGATGGAGACATAGAAATTTGTAAAGTGCATACGGATCTGAATGTCGCAGATCCATTGACTAAACCTCTTCCTTGGGCAAAACATGATCAACACGAGAACTCTATGGGTGTTCGATTCATCACAATGTAACTAGATTATTGACTCTAGTGCAAGTGGGAGACTGTTGGAAATATGCCTAGAGGCAATAATAAAACATTATTATTATATTTCCTTGTTCATGATAATTGTCTTTTATTCATGCTATAAGCTGTATCATCAGGAAATCGTGATACGTGTGAATACATAGACCTGTCGTCCCTAGTGAGCCTCTAGTTGACTAGCTCGTTGGTTGTGAGATAGTCATGGTTTCACGACTATGGACATCGGATGTCATTGACAAGCGGGATCACGTCATTAGGAGAATGGCGTGATGGACAAGACCAATCCTAAGCATAGCACAAGATCGTGTAGTTCGTTTTGCTAGAGCTTTTCCAATGTCAAGTATCTCTTCCTTAGACCATGAGATCGTGTAACTCCGGATACCGTAGGAGTGCTTTGGGTGTACCAAGCGTCCTGGCGTGGCTGGGTGACTATAAAGGTGCACTACATGTATCTCGAAAGTGTACATTGGGTTGACACGGATCAAGGCTGGGATTTGTCACTCCGTTATGGCGGAGAGGTATCTCTGGGCCCTTTCGGTAATGCATCATCATAATGAGCTCAAAGTGACCAAGTGTGCGGTCACGGGATCATGCATTGATGCTGAGTAAAGTGACTTGCGATGTGAGACTGAGCGAGGTATTGGGATACCGACGATCGAGTCTCGGGCATGTAACGTACCGATTGACAAAGGGAATAGTATCTGAGGTTGCTTGAATCCTCGACATCGTGGTTCATCCGATGACATCATCGAGGAGCATGTAGGAGCCAACATGGGTATCAGATCCGCTGTTGGTTATTGACTGAGAGCCGTCTCGGTCATGTCTGCGTGTCTCCGAACCCGTAGGGTCTACACATAAGGTTCGGTGGCCTAGGGTCACTAGGAAGACTTGTATGTGATTACGAATGTTGTTGAGTCCGGATGAGATCCCGGACGTCACAAGGAGTTCGGAAGGGTCGGAGGTAAAGATTTATATATGGGAAGTTGTCAAGCGGACACGGAAAAGTTTGGTCATATCGGTATTGTGAAGGGGCCAGGAAAGGTTCGGCGGACCACGGGAGGAGCCACCCCTCGGGGGCCCTGGGCTGCGTGGGAGGCAGCCAGCCCACAGTGGGCTGGGCGCACCCCTCCCTTGGGCCCATCGCCTAGGGTTGAGGGAACCCTAAGGGGCGCCCCTTGCAGGGGGCAAGCCCCCTCCCTTGGCATACCCCCTCTAGATGCATCTAGAGGGGTATTCTCCTCCTTCCCCTATAAATAGAGGGGTGAGGGAGGGCTGCATACACAATTGAAGGCGCAGCCCTCCCTCCCAACACCTCTCCTCCTCCCGCGTGTGCTTGGCGAAGCCTGTGGGGCTGTCCTCCACCATCATCACGCCGTCGTCTTTGCTCTTGGAGCCATCTTCCTCAACCTCTCCTTCCTCCTTGCTGGATCAAGGCGGAGGCGTCGTCCGTACCATCACGTGTGTTGAGCAGCGGAGGTGCTGTCCGTTCAGCACTTTGGTCATCGGTGATCGAGTACCACTCCATCATCACCATCCCTTGAGCGCTTCGCTCTCGATCTACAAGTGGTATGTAGATGCAAACTCACTCCTTAACTTCGTTGCTTAGATGAACTCATAGATGGATCTTGGTGAAACCGTAGGAAAAATTTTAATTTTCTGCAGCGTTCCCCAACAAATCCTACCGGCGATCCCTCCTCGTATCCACGAGAGAAGCGACCACCGGTTATGTCGGCACTTGGAAGGGTGTGTTTTATTAAGTATCCGGTTCTAGTTGTCATAAGGTCAAGGTACAACTCCAAGTCGTCCTGTTACCGAAGATCACGGCTATTGAATAGATTAAACTTCCTGCGAGGGTGCACCACATAACCCAACACGCTTGATCCCATTTGGCGGCCACACTTTCTGGGTCATGCCGGCGCGGAAGATCAACACGTCGCAGCCCCACCTAGGCTGTGAGAGAGAGGCCAGCCACGCGGTCTAAACCTAAGCGCCACGAAGTGCGGGCCCATTGCCCTGCTTTTGCATGTTGCGGAGGGCGAAGCAGACCTAGCCTAGCGAGCGTTCGATCCAATCCGCGCGTGCCGCTCCGTCGTGGCGTCACGAAGTGCCGGTGATACCACGGCGGCGGGATACCCATAACTACTCCCGCGTAGATGGTTGGTGCGTATAGACCAAATGGCGGACTCGGATCAAACACCAAGATCTCGTTAAGCGTGTTAAGTATCCGTGAAGCGCCGACCAGGGCAGGCCCACCTCTCTCCTAGGTGGTCTCAACCTGCCTGTCGCTCGCCACAAAGTAACAGTAGGGGCCGTTGGGAACGAGGCCCACCTCTCTGGGATGGAGCCACTGTCCTTTCAGCCCCATCTCGAGCAGTATCACGAGTAATGTAACGATGTAAAGTATATAGTATATGCCGTGATCACCTCCCGAAGTGATCACAGCCCGATAGTATAGCATGGCGAGACGGACAAGAGTGTAGGGCCAGCGATGGAACACTAGCATCCTATACTAAGCGGTGGGATAGCGGTAAAAGGTAACAACTGATGTAGCAAGGGACAGGCTATGCAGCGATATAGGATTAGCGAAAGCGATAACATGCTACACTACTCTAATGCAAGCAGTATAGAGAAGAGTAAGGCGATATCTGGTGATCAAAGGGGGCTTGCTGGTTGCTCACGGCAAGAGAGAATTCGTCAACACCGTAGTCGTCTTGGGCAGCAATGACGGTCTCGTAGTCTCTAGGAGAAGAGGGGAAGAAACAATAAATATAATGCAAACATAAGCATGACGGTGCATGGCGTGACAATGGCGGTGCTAGGTATGCTCTAACGTGGTATGAGGTGGTACGGTTAAGAAACATCGGGAAAATATCCCGGTGTTTACGTGTTTTCGAAGCGAAGGCCGGAGGGAATGTTGCGAGTTCGATAGGTTAGGGGTGCGTGGCGAGACGAGCAGGCAGCGTGCGGGTTCGTCTCGTCGTTACGAGCAACTTTCGTGTTGAAAATATTTTAATCCGAGTTACGGATTAAAAGATATGATTTTCTAAAGATTTTATTAATTTACGAATTTAATTAATTATTTAAATTAATTGAAATATAGAATAATGACATCGACATGATGTCATGCTGATGTCGGCCGATCAACAGGGTTGGTGGTCAACCTAACAGTGGGTCCCGCATGTCATTGATGATAACTAACTAACTAAAATAATTAATTTATTTAGTAGATAAGTCAGGTTAATTAAATGATTAATTAGTCTAATCAGGATTAATTAATTAATTAATGAATTTAATTATTAATTATTAATTATTAATTATTAATTATTACTAATATTTATTTAAATTTTGTTGTTTTTTATATAAAAAGCGTTACAGGGCCGTGGGCCCCAAGTGTCATAAGACCATGGGGCCATGAGGCGGGCTACAGTGCAGGCGCACCCGGCGAGCACCTGAGGCACAGGCGCGAGTCTGAGGCGCACCCGGCGAGCACTCGCCCATAAGCAGAACGGGCAGGCCGCGAGGCACCGGCAGACGGGGGAAGGCCAGTGCCAGCGAGACCGGCGGCGGAGGCGAGGTGGCCAGTGCGGCTGTGGCGTGGGGTAGCGAGAACACAGCGGCGCCGATGAGCAGCGACACCAGCGCCTTTGGGCGGGACCTAAGCGCGGGGTGGCGCGTGCGGACGGGCCAGCGGCCGCCTTGTGGCGCTATGGGCGTGGTCCGGACAGGCTTGGTGTGTGTGCCGTGGGTCTGGCGAGTCGTGGTGAGCGGGGCGAGGGAGGAGGCGGGGCCTCACCGCTGATGTAGGGACAGGCGGTGGGGCTCGGGGAGGAGGCAGCGAGGGCGGCGGCGTTCGGTGAAAGCGAGGTGGTCGGCGAAGAGGCTCCGACGAGGTGGAGATGGCGACCGGCGGCGGCGTTGATGTCGAGGTGGCGAGTGTGAAGGTAGCGGTGGCGAGGTCCTCGGGCGGCGGCGTGGTGACGATGGCGAGGCCGATGGCGTCTGTGAAAAGCGATGGTGAGCAGTCCGTGACAATGGCGGCGTCGGGTTGTCTTGCCGACGTCGGGCTCGGGGTGGCGGATCGGGCGCCCGATCCAGATCTCGCGAGTGGGAATCGTGGGTAGTGAGTGGGGAGTGGTGCGACGGGATAGGGTTTACAGGGGGGTTGGTGGCCTTGTAGGCGAGAGATAGAAGCGGCTCGGCCGGCGGTCGACCAGTGGGCGAGGCCCATGAGGAGGAGGTTTTCTCCTTGTTTTGTTTTATTTTCCTTTTGTTCCTTTTCTTTATTTCTTTTACATTACTTTTAGTTTCACTTTTATTTTAGATTTATGACTTATAAAAGTAGTCCCTAATTTAGTCTAAATAATTATACTCTGACCACATAAGTTTGGGCACTTGATAGAATAGTTTAATAATTCTTTAATTGTAAAAAGCATTTGATTAATTGTTTTGCTAATATTTTATTTACTTTAGAACAATCAAACACTTTCAAAGAGGTTGGTTTCTTCACCATTATTACTTATGCATTATTTGGCTCTCTCCGAACATTTCAGTTTTAAGATTGGAAAACTTTTATTATTTGTTTGATTTTGAATCTGGATTTGAACTGGTTTCGAACTAAAGCGAGATTAGTAACCGTAATGGAGTTGACGTGGCATCGTTAGTAGAGGGTTACTGTAGCTTGATTATCCGGGCGTCACAATTCTCCTCCACTACAAGAAATCTCGTCCCGAGATTTAAGAGGCGGTGTAAAGGGGTAAGCTTCGGGACACGAAATTCTAGCGAGTGTTCTTGGTCTTGGTTGCTCTTCTCGAAGAGATCGATCCACTACATTGATGTCTTCATTTCTCTGCTTCAATACATCATGATGAGGTTTTCGTCCTTCCTTTAGGAACTCCATCGTACTTACGAAAGTTATAAGGGGTAACTTCGGAAGAACGGGCCTCTACAAGGTTGCTTAGCCGGTAGATAACAATAGGGAAGGTGGCGGAAAGTAACTCTCGAACTAAAACTTAAGAATATATCGAAACAAGCGAAGAAGGTATAACAAGGAGTTCCAAGCGGATAGACAATCGTTCGGCCTTTGAAAAAGAGTGTGAAAGGGTTCAAAGCATCAAGATTAAGTATTGCATCGATCAGGAACAGATCACTAGGAAGGTGGCTCGTGAACTACACGAAGCCAGCGTGAGTATTGACTTTGGGAAAGAAGTGCAGGAGGTGAGTTTCGATCTGTGGGCTGTGGGTTATGGGCCCACGGTGTGTTTTTAATAGAAGCGGTGACATCTTGCGGTCATGATAGCAAGGCATGTCGAGAGTACCATGTCGATTATGTCGGCAACAACGTTGGTACCAAGAGGCGAGGGCGAAGAACCATTTTCACCTTTCGTTGAGCGAGGCGGACCAATAGGCAAAGTTCTCGTCCATCGATGGTTACGGAATGTCATCAACAATAATAACGAGGTCTTACTTACAGTGGTACAGCGAGGTGCTTACCTAAGCGAGGGAATTATCCTTTGCTTTCGGTTAAGTCTGATTCTTGGAAAGGTTAAACAAAACAATGGAAAGGATAGTATCATTATCAGATTAAACAGAATAATTGAAAGGAAAATGTGTTTAAACACATATTTCAGGAGTATATCCTTCCCAATGACAAGCGAGCATGATATCCATGACGAGGATATAATGTAGAAAACCCTTTAGGTAAGGGAGAAAATTTTCATGACATTACCCATACAGCGGTGTTTGGATAATTGATAGAGAATTTAGCATTGTGCTTCAAATGTTCTTGGTGATGAGCGAATTACCACGAGACATGCTTGGTAGCAATGATATGGTGTTTCAATCAAGGGCAGACTTTGGATACACCAATGATCCATCGGGAGTAACTTATAAAATAAGTCCTACAATTTCCTCCGGGAGGAATGGTTATCCTTGCAAAAGAAATAATAATGATAGGTCCTCCGGCCGGGGGGTGCTAGGCATGACATCATATTACGGGTCATCAAGGACCAACAACCTAACTCTGGAAAGTTGTCCCAACCATCATATCGACCGAGATTTATATCAATTGGTGTCATGATACCTCGGACTCAGGATGTCAGAGAAGAAAAGGTGCAACACAAATAGGCGAAATGACATTTCAAGATTCTCGGAAATGAACTAAGGGGCGGGTTCTTGAAGCAATAGTTCATCCTTAAACCAAGGAGAGGATGAGGGGTAGCTGATGGAATCAACGAAAATCCTCGAGATTTCCAAAAGGTGGATTTCCACAGTTATGTGAACAAGGAGATAACATTTGTCGGATCAAATGATAAAATGGTGTATGCTCGAGGAGAACATACAGTTAAACGATGGATGAGAGGTGCACGAAATATGGGCTGGGTTGCACGACCAGCGTCGAATGATGATTCAATAATCAATAGTCTAGGAATGAGCGGTTGACCATTAACTTCAAAGCAATAGGGTTGCTAGGCGTCTGAGAATCCAAACAACACCGTTCACTTGTAGGTACCTCGGTTAGAATTAACACGGGAACCAAGAAAGAATGGTGATGGTGAGAAGTATCACCATACCAAGAATTCTTAAGAGGTGGTGAAATTCCCGACATCCTTGACATAAAAGATGGCAATATTCCAAAGTAGAACATAACACAAGCGGGGTAGGAAGGAACTCAAGGTAATACACAAAACATGAGCAGGTTTGTGTTGGAGGGAGAACATTGCGTTCTTGATGATAATACAAACCATCGAGGGGCAAGGATGGTATTTCTCATCAAGAATTGATAGATATCTTGGAAGACCCAGAATGTTGATGATGATCACGACACATTTGTCGAGAGGTTTGAGAAGATGTAAGCGATCGGCGATGACATCAAGTCAGCGAAATGATGAAGCCAAAAGTCATTGGAACCATGGAGTGCGACACAAACTTCGAAACCAAGCTTGTTGTTCAAGGCGAAATGATATGACGATGAGGATCGGCGTAAGGTTAGTTCATCGTTGAAAATTGTGCTCGAGAAGAAGGACCGGGTATACGATTAAAATCATCACGACAATGATATAGCCAAACAGGCTAGGAATGGCGTGATCGGGTCTAAACTTCGTACTTATTGAAGCTTCTTGATAAGTTGTTGAACCGTAGTGCGGACTCGGTTCGATTATCGGTGTCTTTGAGTGTATAATATCTCGAGCACTGTGAAAAATTGGAATCGGTGGGAAGGTAGCACTTGATGAAGAACTCATAAGAAGTTATGCAGTTCCATGATAATCTCGAGATACCAGGGTGTAATACTCGACGAAAGATCAAAGTAAAAGTTGGACTGGGGTATTGCTCTACCGAAGACAAGTGCTTAAACTTGCACGAGAAATGGTATTTAAAAGAGAACATGGTGGAACCACGATTGCAAAAGGCGGATCCGGATATAAGATGAACTTATACCAAAGGAATAATTAATTTAAGAGAAGCTTTAATGATAACATCTACATCGTGTCCATGGGCATGAACACAAGTTCAAGGTCGACTCCCACTTCTCCAATGCATAACCTTTCATTCACTTCACGTTGGTTGAAGTTGCAGTGTTGAAATTTTATCTAGCGAAGCACCAGAAGAGTATGACTCGTGAAAACTTTCGGGTTCACACGGTTTAGAGAAGGCATATGTTCAACCCATAGGGGCTTCTTAGAAACATATACCACAAGTTTCAAGAGTAAATAACACAAGCCAAAGCGAGCATGGTTGGCCAAGCAGAGGATACAACAACAAAGGCATTATGTATCGGGGAAGAACTCACAAAGTGATCAAGTGTGAAGGTCATTGTCGGATAACAATCCAACAAAGGACTTGATGGTCCACAAAGGATCGATATGAGTATCGATACTCAACGAGAAGAGGAAGGAATGTAAATGCAACGAGGTTATGGAAGCATCTGAATAATTCACAGCTTAAATGCAAAGGAATTATGATTTCCAAAACAAAGGATCGAGCGAGGCGTTACGATCAAGGATGGATCAATTGCATATACGGAGGCACAATCAACGACGAGATAGTTTGGTGAGAACCAGCTCATGTTCAAAATGACGTCGAGCGGAAGGATGAATTCTAGAATCTATTTGAGGATTGCGAGAATTAGCAACATATTGAATCAACAGACTCAAAATGATAATGACAAGGTATGCCATTAAGATTCGAGACTTATGGGATTAATCATATTGCAAGCAAGCAAGAATTTCAAGAGCAATAGGCTGCTCAGGATTTTGGAAGATCAGTATTTGAATGTATTTTGTGAAACACATGAACAACCGGGGATGGCGGATACTCGACAAGTGCGCAGTATTTATCGAAGGGGTATTCATGTGGCAAAGAACTGCTAGGCGATAGGCACAAAGTATTCTCGGAACAATAGAAAACTTGGGTATCTTGTAATAACAAGATCAATGGGGATGATCATTATGAATGGCAAGTGTAAGTAGTTTTCCATACGGATTTATCGATTGGTGGGAATAGCAAAAGTGATGGGCACAAAGTCTCGAGAGAATATCAAAGAGTATCTCGAAATCTTACAGTGCGATCGGTGATCATCCGGATGAAGGGCCTCTCGGTTGAAAGTATATTCGAGAACCTAAAGTTAGATTTTAGTAAAAATCGTTTAACCCGAATAGAAGAGCGTTCAGAATCCCAGATTAAAGGTCGAGGAGTAAAAGATCCTAATACCACCCAATGGCGACGTGGGCCCGTAAGGCACACAGCCATGTTAGTAAAAGTTTTGCAATGACTAGACTCGACTTCGGCCAAGGAGTATGGAAGGGGGATTCCTACAGGCAGCCGGCTCTGATACCAACTTGTGACGCCCCCGATTTAATCGTACACTAATCATACACGCAAACGTGTACGATCAAGATCAGGGACTCACGGGAAGATATCACAACACAACTCTAAAACAAAAATAAGTCATACAAGCATCATAATACAAGCCAGGGGCCTCGAGGGCTCGAATACAAGTGCTCGATCATAGACGAGTCAGCGGAAGCAACAATATCTGAGTACAGACATAAGTTAAACAAGTTGCCATAAGATGGCTAGCACAAAGCTGGGATCTGATTGAAAGAGGCGCAGGCCTCTGCACAGGATCCTCCTAACTACTCTTGGTCGCCGCCCGGTAGTTTCACGTAGTAGTAGGCACCTCCGGGGTAGTAGTAAATCATCGGCGGTGGCGTCGCTCCTGGGCTCCATCGTGCAGTTGCAGCAATCGGGTAAAGAAAGGGGAAAAGGGGAACAAGGCAACCGTGAGTACTCATCAAAGTACTGCAAGCAAGGAGCTACACTACATATGCATGGATATATGTGTAAAGGGCCATATCAGTGGACTGAACTGCAGAATGCCAGAATAAGAGGGGGATAGCTAGTCTTATCAAAGACTACGCTTCTGGTCACCTTCGTCATGCAACAAGTAGAAGAGAGCAGTCTGAAGTCCTCCAAGTAACATCACATAGCAATAATCCTACCCGGCGATCCCCTCCTCGTATCCCTGAGAGAGAGCGACCACCGGTTGTATCTGGCACTTGGAAGGGTGTGTTTTATTAAGTATTCGGTTCTAGTTGTCATAAGGTCAAGGTACAACTCCAGGTCGTCCTGTTACCGAAAATCACGGCTATTCGAATAGATTAAACTTCCCTGCAGGGGTGCACCACATAACCCAACACGCTTGATCCCATTTGGCCGGACACACTTTCCTGGGTCATGCCCGGCCGCGGAAGATCAACATGTCGCAGCCCCACCTAGGCACAACAGAGAGGCCAGCACGCCGGTCTAAACCTAAGCGCACAGGGGTCTGGGCCCATCGCCCATAGCACACATGCACGTTGCGAGGGCGGCCGGAAGCAAACCTAGCCTAGCAGGCGTTCCAGTCCAATCCGGCGCGCGCCGCTCCATCACTGGCGTCACGAAGTGCTTCGGCCGATACCACGACGTCGGGATACCCATAACTACTCCCGCGTAGATGGTTAGTGCGTATAGACCAAATGGCCAGACTCAGATCGAACACCAAGATCTCGTTAAGCGTGTTAAGTATCCACGAACGCCGACCAGGGCTAGGCCCACCTCTCTCCTAGGTGGTGTCAACCTGCCCTGTCGCTCCGCCACAAAGTAACGATCGGGGCCGTCGGGAACCAGGCCCACCTCTACGGGATGGAGCCACCGTCCTTTCAGCCCCATCTCCGAACAGTATCACGGGTAATGTAACATGTAAAGTATATAATATATGCCGTGATCACCTCCAAGTGATCACAGCCCGAAGAGTATAGCATGGCGAGCGGACAAGAGTGTAGGGCCACCGATGGAACACTAGCATCCTATACTAAGCGGTGGGATAGCGGTAAAGGTAACAACGAGTAGTAGCAAGGACGAGGCTATGCAGCGGTATAGGATTAGCGAAAGCGATAACATGCTACACTACTCTAATGCAAGCAGTATAGAGAAGAGTAGGCGATATCTGGTGATCAAAGGGGGCTTGCTGGTTGCTCGGCAAGAGAGAAGGGGTCAACACCGTAGTCGTATTAGGCAGCGGCGTCGGTCTAGTAGTCTACCAGGAGAGAAGAGGGGAAGAAACAATAAATATAATGCAAACATAAGCATGACGGTGCATGGCGTGACAATGGCGGTGCTAGGTGTGCCCTAATGTGGTATGAGGTGGTGCGGTTAAGAAACATCGGGAAATATCCCGGTGTTTCATGTTTTTGAGCGGAAGGCGGAGGGAATGTTGCGAGTTCGATAGGTTAGGAGTGCGTGGCGGGCCGAATGGGCTGCGTGTCCGGGTTCGTCTCGTCGTTACGAGCAACTTTCATGTTGAAAATATTTTAATCAGAGTTACGGATTAAAAGATATGATTTTCTAAGGATTTTATTAATTTCGGAATTTAATTAATTATTTAAATTAATTCAAAAATAGAGTAATGACATCGGCATGATGTCATCTGATGTCGGCAGTCAACAGGTTTGGTGGTCAACCTAACGATGGGTCTGCATGTCATTGGTGATAACTAACTAACTAAATTAATTAATTTAATTAGTAGATAAGTCAGGTTAATTAAATGATTAATTAGTCTAATCAGGATTAATTAATTAATTAATTAACGAATTTAATTATTAATTATTATTTATTACTAATATTTATTTAAATTTTGTTGTTTTTTTATATAAAAACGTTCTGGGGCCGTGGGCCCCAAGTGTCATAGGTCCTTGGGGCCAAAGCGGGGTGGGCTCACGGCAAGGGCGCACCTGAGACGAGACAGGCAGGCGCACCGAAGCGGGCACTCGCCCATAAGCAGACGAGGCCGCCGGGCACCGGCGACGGGAAGGCAGTGGCGCGCCAGCCGGGCCACGGCGGGCGGAGGCGAGGGGGTGGTCTTGGTGCGGCGATGGCGTGGGGTAGAGGGGAACACGGCGGCGCCGATGAGCAGCGCACCGAGCGCGCTGAGCGGGACCTAAGCGCGGGGTGAGCGCGGGACTGGCCGAAGCGCCGCGCGGCACCTTGGGCGTGGTCCGGACACGGGCGCTGTGCTGGCGCGCCGTGGGTCTTGGCGAGGTCGTGGTGAACACGGGGCAAGGGAGAGGAGGCCGGGGCTCACCTCGATGTAGGGACGAGGCGGTGGGGCTCGGGAGGAGGCAGCGAGGACGAGGCGGCGTTCGGTGAAGAGGCGAGGTGGTCGGCGAAGAGGCTCCGACGAGGTGGAGATGGCGACCGCGACGGCGTTGATGTCGAGGTGGCGAGTGTGAAGGTGGCGGTGGCGAGCGTCCTCGGGCGGCGGCGTGGTGGCGATGGCGAGGCCGATGGCGTCGGCGAAGAAGCGATGGCGAGCAGTCCGGCGACAATGGCGGCGTCGGGTTGTCGCCGACGTCGGGCTCGAAGCGACAGGATCGGGCGCCCGATCCAGATCTCGGGGGGTGGGAATCGTGGGTAGTGAGTGGGGAGTGGTGCGACGGGATAGGGTTTACAGGGGGTTGGTGGCCTTGTAGGCCGAGATAGAAGCGGTTGGGCCAGCTGGGCGAGGCCCAACAGAGAGGAGGTTTTCTCCTTGTTTTGTTTTATTTTCCTTTTGTTCCTTTTCTTTATTTCTTTTACATTACTTTTAGTTTCACTTTTATTTTAGATTTATGACTTATAAAAGTAGTCCCTAATTTAGTCTAAATAATTATACTACGGCCACATAAGTTTGGGCACTTGATAGAATAGTTTAATAATTCTTTAATTGTAAAAAGCATTTGATTAATTGTTTTGCTACTATTTTATTTACTTTAGAACAATCAAACACTTTCAAAGAGGTTGGTTTCTTCACCATTATTACTTATGCATTATTTGGCTCTCTCCAGAACATTTTAGTTTTAAGATTGGAAAACTTTTATTATTTGTTTGATTTTGAATCTGGATTTGAATTGGTTTGAACTAGCGAGATTAATGCTTAGTAATGGAGTAGGCGTGGCATTGTTAGTAGAGGTTCTGTAGCTTGATTATCCAAGGCGTCACCGTTTGGGCGCCCCACCCTTAAAACTTGCCCCCAAGCGGGAGGGTGGCTGCCCTATGGGGGCGCCCCACCTCTCCACGTTACATGAGATGGGGTGGGAGGCGACAACCCTTAGTGGGCTGGTGTGCCCTCCCTTGGCCCATAAGGCCCCAAGCGCTTGCCAGGGCTTCCGAAACACCTTTCGGTCACGCTGGTCGTCACCCGGTACTCCCAGAACAATTCCGGACTCCAATACCTTTCGTCCAATATATCGATCTTCACCTCCGGACCACTCCGGAGTTCCTCGTCACGTCTGGGATCTCATCCGGGACTCCGAACAACCTTCGGTAACCACATACTATTTCCCATAACAACTCTAGCGTCATCGAACCTTAAGTGTGTAGACCCTACGGGATCGGGAACCATGCAGACATGAACGAGACACCTATCCAGCCAATAACCAATAGCGGGATCTGGATACCCATATTGGCTCCCACATGTGCCACGATGATCTCATCGGATGAACCACGATGTCGAGGATTCAATCTATCCCGTATACAATTCCCTTTGTCTATCGGTATGTTACTTTGCCCGAGATTCGACCGTTGGTATCCCCATACCTCATTCAATCTCGTTACCGGCAAGTCTCTTTACTCGTTCCGCAACGCATGATCCCGTGGCTAACTCATTAGTCAAATTGAGCTCATTGTGATGATGCATTGCCGAGTGGGCCCAGAGATACCTCTCTGTCATACGGAGTGACAAATCCCAGTCTCGATTCGTGCCAACCCAACAGACACTTTCGGAGATACCTGTAGTGCACCTTTATAGTCACCCAGTTACGTTGTGACATTTGATGCACCCAAAGCACTCCTACGGTATCCGGGAGTTGCACAATCTCATGGTCTAAGGAAATGATACTTGACATTAGAAAAGCTCTAGCAAAACGAACTACACGATCTTGCGCTATGCTTAGGATTGGGTCTTGTCCATCACATCATTCTCCTAATGACGTGATCCTGTTATCAACGACATCCAATGTCCATGGTCAGGAAACCATGACCATCTATTGATCAACGAGCTAGTGAACTAGAGGCTTACTAGGGACATATTATGATCTATGTATTCACACATGTATTATGGTTTCCGGTTAATACAATTATAGCATGAACAATAGACAATTATCATGAACAAGGAAATACTATAATAACCATTTTATTATTGCCTCTAGGGCATATTTCCAACAAAATAATCTTCATGAAATTTTAGGTCAATTGGACTCCGTTTGGTTTTCCTTTTCTGCGATACTCAAAAACAAGGAAAAAACCAAAACTGGCACTGGGCTCTTGGTTAACAGGTTAGTCCCAAAAATCATATAAAATAGCATATAAATGCATATAAAACATCCTAGATGGATAATATAATAGCATGGAACAATCAAAAAATTTAGATACGTTGGAGGCGTATCAGCTAACAGCTGGGTCAACGGCCACACACAAGGACATGCCTCCTTATTACTCGCAAAATAATGATTCCTCCACCGAACATCGGGGACCAAACGGAAGGGCCTCTGTATTTCAGGTAAAAAACGTTCCCCCCGATGATAGGTCGGACCCACCAGCTATATCTTCGCACGCAAGGAAGTGCCTCCTTATTACGCACAAAAAATGAATACTCCCCCTGCTAGCTGGGACCCACCATAGTGGGAGGCTGACTTGTGGGCCTACTAAGTTGACGGGGACGAAGGGCATTGTCAACTTAGTCAATATGAACAATTCTAGCTCCAATGACCGTATGATGTCCATCCAACGGCCGTAGTGCTTCTTCAACCTCTGGTCTTCTTGCTCCAGCTGCACAAAGCAGCGCCGGTCGTGCCGCCTGCTCCTACCTCCCGTGGCCGGCTGTGATGCCGTGGAGGCCTCACCGCCCCCTACTACTCCCACCGCTGGCCAGGCCCTGCGGCGACGGCAGCCTCACACCGCAGCCGAACCAGTGAACCCTCATACTCCTCTCCGCGTGGGCATCCACTGCCGCATCTTCCCCGGCTCCGCGTCGTCCCCTTCCTAGAACTCGCCGTCGTCCACTGCCTTGGTGCTCTCGGCGCGACGTGGTCAATGTGGTCAACAAACGACTTCCATCGGAAGAGTACTATACGTGGAGAGGCTGACAGCTGGGTCCATGGCCGCAGCAAGGAAGTGCCTCCTTATTACGCGCAAAATAATGATTCCTCCACCTGGCAGCAGGGACCCACCGGACGGGCCACCGTATTTCATGAAAAAAAAATGTTCCCCCTGACTGCTGGGACCCACCAGCTACATCTTCGCATGCAAGGAAGTGCGCCCATATTACGGGAAAAAAATGACCCCCCTGACTGCTGGGACCCACCAGCTACATCTTGGCACGCAAGGAAGTGCCTCACAGTCAGGACCCACCTGGTCGAAGCGTACGTAGCATTGTCATTCTGGTTGCGAACGTGTACGTACATACTGGTCGATGTAGAGGTGCGCACGTGTTGTAGTAGAGGCGCGCACGTGTCATAGTAGAGGCGTGCACGTAGCATGTACACATACATACAACGGCCAGGGTGCAAGAAAGTAAATACGGCCACATACATACATACGGGCGGGTTCTTGAACGCCTACTCGCGCGTACGTACGGCCAGGGCTCGTGTACATGGATGGGTCAGAACGGAGAAACTGCATCGTCGTGTTCATGGGGAGGCAACGGAATGCGTTGTGTTCAGCGGGAGGCAACAGAACGCGTGCTATTCATTGGGAGCTAACCGGCTTGGACGGAACAACCGATGGAAACGAGGCCTGGCGTACCGCAGAACGGAGGAAACGGCCTTGTGTTCGACCGGCCACGGTCAAGCAGGATCTGTTCATCGGGAGGGTGCGGCGTATCGCAAAAGCGGAGAAACAGACTTCTCTTGGACCTCCTACGGCGGCGGGTCCTGTTAATCAAGAGGGATGTGGCGTACCGCAAAAGCGGAGGAAGCAGACTTGTGTTTGGCGCCACGGTCGGCGGGGTCTGTTCGCCGGGAGGGTGTGGCGTACCACAAAAGGGTCTCCACGGATAGTGTTCATCTCCACCGTCAACCTCCTCCGGCCTCCACAGACTCTTTGTTCATCCACCGTCGACCTCCTCCAGCCTCCACAGAATTGTTCATCCACGAGCTCTTGTTCATCCAGCCTCCACCGCGCTCCTCCACCGGCTACTATTCAACCAGCCCTCTCCGGGGGGTCTGTCCAACCACCCTCCATGGGCTCTGTTCATCAACCCTCCATCGGTACTATTCAACCAGCCCTCCACGGGTCCTGTTCATCCACCCCAACCGGCTCGATCGGGTCCTATTCATCCAGCTGGCAATGGCCTCTACTACCACGGGGTCCAATTCATCCAACCCCCACCAGGAACTATGCATCCACCCCCCCAACAACGCTCACTGTTCATCCAGAGGCAACAACGATCGGGTTGAGTTAGCAGGAGTAGCGAAGGAATCACTCGGGTTCAGTTAACAACAAGGGATTGATCGATCGCTCGGGTTCAGTAACGCGTAGCCTGCAGTGCAATCGCTCGGGTTCAGTTAGAGCCCAACGCCTCGCTCGGGTTCAGTTAGAGCGCAATGCCTCGCACATGCGTGTACATGTACGAGAGAAACGCGAGTGTCTCGGCCGCGACCATCCACCGTAACCAGAAACTCCCCGATATTTTCCTCGCCCTCGCTTCTACCACAGTTTTTTCCCTCATGGATGGCCCAAAGAATGTCATGCAGCTGCGTCTCTGGCCCGCCCAGGACGAAAAGCCCATTTTCTGTCATGATTATTTGTCATACAAGTAGGAACCCACCACATCTATGATGATACTGTGTTTTGTCACAATTATCGTCATAGAAGTGTCATAAGCATGACAGAAAAAAATTCATTCGGCCCAAATGTCACGAATGTGCCTTTTTTTGTAGTGACCAAAACATGTTATGTGTCCTTAGGTATGAAGTCCAACGCCACCATGTAGCTAAGGGACACCCCAAAGGAGAACGAGAGGCGCCCCAAGACCTCGAGGAAGAAGGAGACCAAAAGGAGCAAGGCTGCAAGTCCCAGGCGACCCCATGTGCACGGCCCTCGAGACCCGTGCCCACGCTACCCAGAAGTCAAGGCTGTAGCACCTCGTCTTGACGGGCATGTACCATGCACATGGGTCCAACTTACCCCGTGCGCACGGGCCCATCAGGATGGCCGGCTGAAGCTACTGTTTTGGGCCTCCCCCCCTTCGCCCCATGCCTATATATTTCGTACCTAGGGTCATGTTTAGGGTCAGCAAATACATATGTGAGATATTTGAGAGCTTTGTTCCTTCTACCCATGCATTGGAGATCAAGGCCTCTTAGGAGAGGATCCACTTCTGGATTTCAAGACCTCCTCTTGGAGAAGACTATCATCACCAAGACCTCATCTCTTAGGAGTGGGTAGAACTTTACCTAGTGCTTGTTTTCTTTGATTGTGCTTGTAATCTTGTGGATCTATGTGTTTGCTATTCTAGTGGATGTGTGATTGGGTTTTGTTGGAGTGAATTCCTCTCTGTGTTCTTGGTGTTCATCCCTTTCCCCCTCCAAGTGTGAACAAATCCATCTTAGGGTTTCAGCCTACAACAAGTGCACATCGGCGAAGCGAGCGACAACTGTCGGTGTCAAAACCGGCTGATATCGGGTAGGGGGTCCCGAACTATGCTTCTGAGGATCGAGGGTAATAGGAGACAAAGGGGGCACGATGTTTACCCAGGTTCGGGCCCTCTTAATGGAGGTAAAACCCTACTTCATGCTTGATTGACTTTGATGGGTATAGGGGTTACAAGAGTTGATCTACCTCAAGATCGTAATGGCTAAACCCTAGATGTGTAGCCTATATGAATTATGATAGCCTCTACGGAACAAGCCCTCCGGTTTATATAGACACCGGAAGGGCCAAGGGTTGTACAGAGTCGGTTTACAGAAGAACGAAACTATACATCCGGACGCCAATCTTGCCATCCACGCAAAGGAGAGTCCTATCCGGACATGGGGGAAAGCCTTCTACCTTGTGTGTTCACGGCCCATTAGTCCGGTCCATATCACACAGCCCGGACACCCGAGGACCCCTTAATCCAGGACTCCCTCAGTAGCCCCCGAACTTGCCTTCAATGATGACGTAGTATCCGGATTATGTCTTCGGCTTTGAAAGGCGGGTTCTTCATTATACTTTGGACCAATGACAGTCTGGCCGTGACCTCGATGTTTCTGCCTTTTATGATTCCTCCCTGTTGTCACTTTGATTTCCACACGCCGGGTGAATACGAACGGTCCATGCTTTTTTGCAAATAAGCCCCTCGCCACGCTCGGATGGCATCTATATAAGCAGATGTAGATCCCCAAATGCCATCTCACATCGTGCAAAAGGAAAACTGCCAAGTTTAGCCACGAACAAAGCTTTCCAACATGGCCAGTGCCCTAGGCTCCTCTTCGTGCCCCCATGGCCCTCAAGAGGGTGACTGTCAGAGTTGCTCCATGCCTCATTTTCAGCTAAGTCGACTCCAGACATAGGGCTATCTTCCTCTCGCGGATCTAGTCTCCGTTCGAGTGGGATTGGCCTCAATCGGCAATGACGTGATGGATGAGAACTTCCCCAACCCCAATAAGGAGGAGAGGGTGTGCTTCGTCCCATTCCTGTTGCGGGGCCTAGGATTTCCAATCCATCCCTTTCTCAGGGGGGCTATTGGAATTTTACGGCATCCAACTGCACAACCTTACCCCAGGTTCGATTCTTCACATCTCAGGTTTCGTTGCCCTCTGCGAGCTATTCTTAGGCATCGAGGCCCATTTTGAACTATGGAGAAAGTTCTTTTGCCTCGTTACCTGCCATCGAGGAGGTTCCATATTTGAAGTGGGCGGTGCCGAAGTATGGCGTATAGCTGGATCCGGATACCTCATAGGAACTCCCAAGGAGATATACCCACAGTGGTCTTCAGAATGGTTTTATATGGATGACGTCCCACTGCCGGACCCAGTTCGGTGCGGCCTTCCTGAATTTTCCAGTGCTCCCTTAAAGAAGCTCCTCAGCTGGTGTCCCCGAAGTCCCAAGGAAGAAGACAATGCAGAGATAAAAAGGTTGGTCAGCAAGGTCAGGTTGTTAGCCCATACCAAACTCTCGATAGTCGAGGTCATGGATATTGCAATAAAGAGGTGTGTCTAGCCTCTCCAATCCAGAGTAACTCCCTTATGGTGTTGCAACGGAGAAGATGACGTGTCCCCTTACAGACAGAAGGGTCCGGATACCCCAGCCGAACTGGCCACAATCCTGGCTGATCTGTATAAGGGTGAGAAATAAGATTTCCTCCGCTTAATCTGTTGTGAGGGCTATTCCATGTATAACCGCATTGAATGGGTAAGATTTCGATCGTCTGTGTTGCCTTATTGCTGCCACAGATACTAATCAATTTTTCCCTTTGTTGCCATAAACAGTCATGGAGGAAAATGACCGAGGACGTCCATTGTCCTGCTCCACAGCCAGAGGATCATAACTACGATGGAGATCCTGGCTTTCGCGAGGATCCGGACATATACATAGAGTTCGATGATGGGGTATTTTATCAAGCGAGCCTTGACGGCTCGGAAGTGGCTATCACCACCGACTACCCCCGCCTCTATCCCTTCTGCATCGTAAGTATTCGGAGGGCTCTTAAAAGGAAATCCCTATTTGCATTTTTATCCGTTATACTGATCCAAATTTTACTAGGATCGGCGCTCGGCAGACCGTACCTCCTCAAGGGCAGCCCCTATGCAAGGTCGTCGTTCAAAACGAAAAGGGACCGGGAGTGCTGCAGAAACCTCTGATAACCCACAAGTGTAGGGGATCGCAACAGCTTTCGAGGGTAGAGTATTCAACCCAAATTTATTGATTCGACGCAAGGGGACCAAAGAATATTCTCAAGTATTAGCAACTGAGTTGTCAATTCAGCCACACATGGATAACTTAATATCTGCAGCAAAGTATTTAGTAGCAAAGTAGGATGATAGTGGTGGTAACGGTAACAAAAGTAATTGAAGCAAAAGTAATATTTTTGGTGTTTTGTAGTGATTGTAACAATAGCAACAGGAAAATAAATAAACATAAACCAGTATATGGAAAGCTCGTAGGCATTGGATCGGTGATGGATAATTATGCCGGATGCGGTTCATCATATAACAGTCATAACATAGGGTGACACAGAACTAGCTCCAATTCGTCAATATAATGTAGGCATGTATTCCGAATATAGTCATACGTGCTTATGGAAAAGAACTTGCATGACATCTTTTGTCCTACCCTCCCGTGGCAGCGGGGTCCTAATGGAAACTAAGGGATATTAAGGCCTCCTTTTAATAGAGAACCGGAACAGAGAATTAGCACATAGTGAATACATGAACTCCTCAAACTATGGTCAACACCGAGAAGTATCCCGATTATTGTCACTTCGGGGTTGTCGGATCATAACACATAATAGGTGACTATAGACTTGAAAGATAGGATCAAGAACACACATATATTCATGAAAACATAATAGGTTCAGATCTGAAATCATGGCACTCGGGCCCTAGTGACAAGCATTAAGCATAGCAAAGTCATAGCAACATCAATCTCGTAACATAATGGATACTAGGATCAAACCTAACAAAACTAACTCGATTACATGATAGATATCATCCAACCCATCACCGTCCAGCAAGCCTACGATGGAATTACTCACGACGGTGGTGAGCATCACGAAATTGGTGATGGAGGATGGTTGATGATGACGACAATGACGAATCCCCTCTCCGAGCCCCGAGCGGACTCGGATCAGCCCTCCCAAGAGGTTTTAGGGCTTGGCGGCTCCGTATCATAAAACGCGATGATTTCTTCTCCTTGATTTTTCTCCCAAAGCCAATATATAGAGTTGGAGTTGGCGTCGGAAGGTCTCGTGGGGGCCCACGAGGTAGGGGGCACGCCAGGGGGGGCGCCCACCCTCGTGGACAGGTGTGGGCCCCTGGTCTTCATCTTTAGCGAGGATTTTTATTATTTTTCTAAGATGTTCCGTGGAGTTTCAGGTCATTCCGAGAACTTTTTTTCTCGCAACTAAAACAACATCATGGCAATTCTGCTGAAAACAGCGTCATCCGGTTAGTTCCATTCAAATCATACAAGTTAGAGTCCAAAACAGGGCAAAAGTGTTTGGAAAAGTAGATCTGACGGAGACGTATCAACTCCCCAAGCTTAAACCCTTGCTTGTCCTCAAGCAATTCAGTTGACAAACTGAAAGAGAAAAAGAAAAACTTTTACAAACTCTGTTTGCTCTTGTTGTCGTAAATATGTCAAGCCAGCATTCAAGTTTTCAGCAAAGATTATAACTAACCACATTTGTAATAATTCTCAGGTCTCATGTTTACTCATATCAATGGCATAATCAACTAACGAGCCATAATAATAAATCTCGGATGACAACACTTTCTCAAAACAATCATAATATGATATAACAAGATGGTATCTCGCTATCCCTTTCTGAGACCGCAAAACATAAATGCAGAGCACCTTTAAAGATCAAGGACTGACTAGACATTGTAATTCATGGTAAAAGAGATCCAGTCATAGTCATACCCAATATAAATTAACAGTAATGAATGCAGATGATAGCTGCGCTCTCCAGCTAGTGCTTTTTAATAAGAAGGTGATGACTCAACATAAAAGTAAATAGATAGGCCCTTCACAGAGGGAAGCAGGGATTTGTAGAGGTGCCAGAGCTCGATTTTGAAATAGAGATAAATAATATTTTGAGCGACATACTTTCATTGTCAACATAAAAACTAAGAGATGGCGATATCTTCCATGTCACACACATTATAGGCGGTTCCCAAACAGAATGGTAAAGTTTATACTCCCCCTCCACCAACAAGCATCAATCCACGGCTTGCTCGAAACAACAAGTGCCTCCAACTAACATCAGGTCGTAGGGGAGTTTTGTTTGCAATTATTTTGATTTAGTTTGCATAAAGCATGGACTGGGCATCCGGTGACCAGCCATGTTCTCGTGAATGAGGAGCGGAGTCCACTCCTCTTGAGAATAACCCGCCTAACATGGAAGATAAGGAGAACCATAGTTGATACATGAGCTATTCGAGCATACAAAACAGAATGTTTATTTGAAGGTTTAGAGTTTGGCACATACAAATTTACTTGGAACGGCAGGTAGATACCACATATAGTAAGGTATAGTGGACTCATATGGAATAACTTTGGGGTTTAAGGGATTGGATGCACAAGCAGTATTCCCACTTAGTACAAGTGAAGGCTAGCAAAAGACTGGGAAGCGACCAACTAGAGAGCGACAACAGTCACGAACATGCATTAAAATTAATAAACATTGGATGAAAGCATGAGTAGGATATAATCCACCATGAACATAAATATCGTGAAGGCTATGTTGATTTGTTTCAACTACATGTGTAAACATGTGCCAAGTCAAGTCACTTAAATCATTCTAAGGAGGATACCACCTCATCATACAATATCACAACCATTTTAATATCATGTTGGCACGCAAGGTAGACCATTATAACTTATAGCTAATCAAGCATGGCATAAGAAACTATGATCTCTAATTGTCATTGCAAACATGTTTATTCATAATAAGCTAAATCAGGAACGATGAACTCATCATATTTACAAAAACAAGAGAGGTCGAGTTCATACCAGCTTTTCCCATCTCAGCCAGTCCATCATATATCATCATAATTTCCTTTCACTTGCACAACCTAACGATGTGAATAGTAATAAGAGTGCACGTGCATTGGACTAAGCTGGAATCTGCGAGCATTCAATAAGCAGGAGAAGACAAGGCAATATGGGCTCTTGGTTAAATCAACAATAGTGCATATAAGAGCCACTTCAACAATTTAATCATGGTCTTCTCCTATCGACCTCCAAGGAAAAGAAAAGAAATAAAACTATTTACACGGGAAAGCTCCCAACAAGCAAAAGAAGAACAGGAAATATTTTTGGGTTTTCTTTTTAATTATTACTACTACAGCAGGAAAAGTAAACTAACTAGAAGTAACTACTAATTTTGTTGTTGTTTTCTTAAAGTTTAACAAACACACAAGAAGAAAGCAGGAAAAAGAAAATAAACTAGCATGGATATTACAGTGAAAGAGTATGAGCACCGACATCTAGCAATGAGTGTGTGTGAACATAAATGTAATGTCGGTGAGAAATACGTACTCTCCCAAGCTTAGGCTTTTGGCCTAAGTTGGTTCATTGCCAGGGATAGCCTGGCAGATACCCGTAGGTGTAGCTGGGGTCGTACTATGATGAAGAGGACTCTTACTGCCACTGACTGGCAGCCACCTCCGGATCCCAAGAATAAATAGACTGGCGTGGAGGCTCATATTGTGGTTCCGGCTCCGGGGCTGGTGCAGGATTCTGATAGGCTTGAACGGCCACCCACGGAACGAGGTAAGGACCTGCAGACAACTTAAACAAAGACGGACCAGGCAAAGTAATAGTCTCAGGATGATGTTTATCAAAGTACATTTTATATTTGAGCTCCCCTTCACGACTCTTAACAATAAAATCATGTGCTAGCATACTCTTATAATCTAGATAAGCACTAGGCAGCAATTTTTCTTCTTTCTCAAAATGCCTAATAGGTATGCCAAAATATTCAGCTAGGCGTGAAGCATAAATGCCTCCAAAGATGGGGCCCTTAGTACGGTTCAGACTTAATCGTCTAGCAACAATTCCACACATACTAACAAAGTTATTGCGGTATAAACCATGGAACAAAATGATAATATCAGGAACACTAAGGTTTCCATAGTTTCCGCAACCAATCAAGCAACGACTAGCAAATAAGGCAAAGTAGCGTAAAACAGGAAAATGTATGCTAGTAATTCTTGCATCAGAAACCTTCCTGGTTTCTCCCACAGTGATAGTGTTAATAAATGCTTCCACTTCATTACGGTGTGGTTCATCTAAGGTACTCTCAAAGGGTATATGCAAACCTCGCAAAATACAGCTAATGGCATCTTCTTAACAACGTCATATAAATGAAACTCTATTGATGGAGGTGATTCCTTAGGAAAATAGTAGAAGTTTTCCACAAAAGTATTCGTGAGTAAGAGATACTGATGACGTTGGTCGCGGAGGAAGTCGGTGAGGCCAGCATTCTCAATCTATAAATAAAAATCCTCATAAATTCCGGCTCTCCTCAAGAAGTCATTGGAAGGCCATTCACACGGCCGGACCTCCATGACGAGGCAAATTATATTTGGCCTTCTCGCTTCTTCATTTTGTTTTTCCTTGAGCTTCGCTCGACGAGCCCCTCAAAAGTCTCCTCATTATTTTCTGAAATAATCTGAAATTTTAATAACTTCAAATGAATCAACTTCAATAAAATTGATGGCAACTACTCCTACAAGTGACTAGAGCCTATATCAAGCATTAGAACTACTTGGAACCATATAAATTTGACATGCAAGCTCAATAACATCGTCACCTAAGCAGCACAAATTTGCGATGAATAAAGCACTAGAACAAGAACTAATTGGACCAATGGAGGAGTCACATACCAAGGAACAATCTCCCCAAGCAGTTTTCGAGAGGTGCTTTGAGCAAGGAGATCGAAAATCACAGCAAGGGAGTGGAACTCGTGTTTGAGCTGGTTATTCGTGTTTGTGGGGGAAGAAGAAGAGGATGGGTGCAGGAATAAGTGGAGGAGGGCCACCGTGGGCCCACGAGGCGGGCGCGCCTGGGGGTAGGGCGCCTTCCACCCTCGTGGCGAGGTGGCAGCTCCCCATGTAATTTTTGCACTAAAATCCTCAAATATTCCTAAAAAATCATATTAAATTGGCATGGCATTACGAGGACTTTTATTTTGGGATATTTTTATATTGCATGATAAACCAGAAAGCATGTAAAAAATGCTATTTTTACTTTATTTCAACTAAATAACAGAAAGTATAAAAAGGGTACAGAAGGTTGTGCCTTCTAGTTTCATCCATCTCATGATCATCAAAAGGAATCCACTAACAAGGTTGATCAGGTCTTGTTAACAAACTCATTCCGATTAACATGGAACCGGAGAAACTTCGAATAACACTATGTTACCTCAACAGGGATATGCACATCCCCTATAATAAGAATATCATATTTCTTCTTGACAGTAGGAAGAGGAAATTCAAAACCTCCAAATATAATCGATGGAATTTTTCCAATAGAGTTGATGCTATAAACTTGAGGTTGTTTCCTCGGAAAGTGTATCGTATGATCATTACCATTAACATGAAAAGTGACATTGCCTTTCTTGCAATCAATAACAGCCCCTGCAGTATTCAGAAAAGGTCTTCCAAGAATAATAGACATACTATCTTCCTCGGGAATATCAAGAATAACAAAGTCTGTTAAAATAGTAACGTTCGCAACCACAACAGGCACATCCTCACAAATACCGACAGGTATAGCAGTTGATTTATCAGCCATTTGCAAAGATATTTTAGTAGGTGTCAACTTATTCAAATCAAGTCTACGATATAAAGAGAGAGGCATAACACTAACACCGGCTCCAAGATCACATACAGTAGTTTTAACATAATTTCTTTTAATGGAGCATGGTATAGTGGGTACTCCTAGATCTCCAAGTTTCTTTGGTACTCCACCCTTAAAAGTATAATTAGCAAGCATGGTGGAAATTTCAGCTTCCGGTATCTTTCTCTTATTAGTAATGATATCCTTCATATACTTAGCATAAGGGTTTGTTTTGAGCACATCAGTTAATCGCATACGCAAAAAGATAGGTCTAATCATTTCAGCAAAGTGCTCAAAATCCTCATCATCCTTTTTCTTGGATGGTTTGGGAGGAAAAGGCATGGGTTTCTGAACCCATGGTTCTCTTTCTTTACCATGTTTCCTAGCAACAAAGTCTCTCTTATCATAACGTTGATTCTTTGATTGCGGGTTATCAAGATCAACAGCAGGTTCAACTTCTACATCATTATCATTACTAGGTTGAGCATCATCATGAACATCATCATTAACATTTTCACTAGGTTCATGTTCATTACCAGATTGTGTTTCAAAGATCGAAATAGATATATCATTTGGATTATCGGTGGTTCAGCAATAGGTTCACTAGAAGTTTGCAAAGTCCTATCATTTTTCTTTTTCTTCCTTTTAGAAGAACTAGGCACATCAGTATTATTTCTCTGAGAATCTTGCTCAATTCTCTTAGGGTGGCCTTCAGGATACAAAGGTTCCTGAGTCATTCTACTAGTTCTAGTAGCCACTCTAACAGCATAATCATTTTTCTTACTATTCATTTCGTTGAGCAAATCATTTTGAGCCTTAAGTACTTGTTCTACTTGAGTGGTAACCATAGAAGCATGTTTGCTAATGAGTTTAAGTTCACCTGTAACATTAGCCATATAATCACCCAAGTGTTTAATCATATAGGTATTTTGTTTTAATTGTCTACCAAAATAAGCGTTAAAATTTTCTTGTTTCACAATAAAATTATCAAACTCATCCAAGCATTGTCTAGCAGACTTATAGTGAGGAATATCACCTTCATCTGATCTATAAAGAGAATTTACCTTTACTACCTGTGTCAGGTTATCGGGATCAGGAGGTTCTTCAATAGGTAAAGGATCAAGATCATATGTTTCTTCAACAGGCGGTAAATTAAGACCATGTATTTCTCCAATAGGAGGTAAATTCTTAACATCTTCAGCTTTAATACCTTTTTCTTTCATAGATTTCTTTGCCTCTTGCATATCTTCAGGACTGAGAAATAGAACACCTCTCTTCTTTGGAGTTGGTTTAGGAATAGGCTCAGTAATTGGCTCAGGAGCTGGCTCAGGAGGTGACCAATTATTTTCATTTGTCAACATGTTATTCAATAGAATTTCAGCTTCATCCGGTGTTCTTTCCCTGAAAAGAGAACCAGCACAACTATCCAGGTAATCTCTGGAAGCATCGGTTAGTCCATTATAAAAGATATCAAGTATTTCATTTTTCTTAAGAGGATGATCAGGCAAAGCATTAAGTAACTTGAGGAGCCTCCCCCAAGCTTGTGGGAGACTCTCTTCTTCAATTTGCACAAAGTTGTATATTTCCTTTAAAGCAGCTTGTTTCTTATGAGCAAGGAAATATTTAGCAGAGAAGTAATAAATCATATCCTGGGGACTACGCACACAACCAGGATCAAGAGAATTAAACCATATCTTAGCATCACCCTTTAATGAGAAAACGGAAATATTTTAAGGATATAAAAGCAGCGAGATCTCTCATCATTAATGAACAGGGTGGCTATATCATTTAATTTAGTAAGATGTGCCACAACAGTTTCAGATTCATAACCATGAAAAGGATCAGATTCAACCAAAGTAATTATATCAGGATCAACAGAGAATTCATAATCCTTATCGGGAACACAAATAGGTGAAGTAGCAAAAGCAGGGTCAGGTTTCATTCTGTCTCTAAGAGATTCTTTACTCCATTTAACTAACAGCCTCTTAAGTTCGTATCTATCCCGGCGGCAAAAATAGCTGCAGAAGATCCTATATCAAAAGATAACCCTCGTGAATAAGGGCATATCTTCATCATCACTTTCATCAACATAATCAGTTTCAATAATTTCTTTCTCGCTAGCCCTAGAAATTTGTTCATCAAGAATTTCACCAAGGGCACAGAGTATCAAGTATAGAAGTAGTTTCATCATAAGTATCATGCATAGCGAAGTGGCATCATCAATAACATGCGACATATCGAACTAATAGCGTAAGCAGGTTTAGGTGTCGCAAGCTTACTCATAAATGAAGGTGAATCAAGTGCGAGCTAGATGGCAGTTCCTTACCTCCCCTCGTAGTTGAGGGATAAATTTTTGTCTTAGTGTCTTTCAAATTCTTCATAGTGTCCAGCAGATATAAATCCCAAGTAACTCAAAGAATAGAGCTATGCTCCCCGGCAACGGCGCCAGAAATTTGTCTTGATAACCCACAAGTGTAGGGGATCGAAACAGCTTTCGAGGGTAGAGTATTCAACCCAAATTTATTGATTCGACACAAGGGGAGCCAAATAATATTCTCAAGTATTAGCAACTGAGTTGTCAATTCAGCCACACCTGGATAACTTAATATCTGCAGCAAAGTATTTAGTAGCAAAGTAGGATGATAGTGGTGGTAACGGTATCGAAAGTAACGGAAGCAAAAGTAATATTTGTGGTGTTTTGTAGTGATTGTAACAATAGCAACGGGAAAGTAAATAAACGTAAAGCAGTATATGGAAAGCTCGTAGGCATTGGATCGGTGATGGATAATTATGCCGGATGCGGTTCATCATATAACAGTCATAACATAGCGTGACACAGAACTAGATCCAATTCATCAATATAATGTAGGCATGTATTCCGAATATAGTCATACGTGCTTATGGAAAAGAACTTGCATGACATATTTTGTCCTACCCTCCCGTGGCAGCGGGGTCCTAATGGAAACTAAGGGATATTAAGGCCTCCTTTTAATAGAGAACCGGAACAGAGAATTAGCACATAGTGAATACATGAACTCCTCAAACTATGGTCATCACCGAGAAGTATCCCGATTATTGTCACTTCGGGGTTGTCGGATCATAACACATAATAGGTGACTATAGACTTGAAAGATAGGATCAAGAACACACATATATTCATGAAAACATAATAGGTTCAGATCTGAAATCATGGCACTCGGGCCCTAGTGACAAGCATTAAGCATAGCAAAGTCATAGCAACATCAATCTCAGAACATAATGGATACTAAGGATCAAAACCTAACAAAACTAACTCGACTACATGATAGATATCATCCAACCCATCACCGTCCAGCAAGCCTACGATGGAATTACTCACGCACGGTGGTGAGCATCATGAAATTGGTGATGGAGGATGGTTGATGATGACGACAACGACGAATCCCCATCTCCGGAGCCCCGAACGGACTCCAGATCAGCCCTCCCAAGAGGTTTTAGGGCTTGGCGGCGGCTCCGTATTGTAAAACGCGATGATTTCTTCTCCTTGATTTTTTTCTCCCCGAAAGCCAATATATAGAGTTGGAGTTGGCGTCGGAAGGTCTCTAGGGGGCTCACGAGGTAGGGGGCCGCGCCCAGGAGGGGGGCGCGCCCCCCACCCTCGTGGACAGGGTGTGGGCCCCCTGGTATTCATCTTTGGCGAGATTTTTTATTATTTTTTGTAAGATGTTCCGTGGAGTTTCAGGTCATTCCGAGAACTTTTGTTTTCTGCACATAAAACAACATCATGGCAATTCTGCTGAAAATAGCGTCAGTCCGTGTTAGTTCCATTCAAATCATACAAGTTAGAGTCCAAAACAAGGGCAAAAGTGTTTGGAAAAGTAGATACGACGGAGACGTATCAACCTCACAGTCTTCCAAGAGGTATGCTTGTTTAATACATGCTTAGGCATGAGTCTGGAGTGTTAAAAGTCTCCTTTCATCCTTGATATCAGGAGGAGTACGCGGTAGACGGTAGGAAAACACCCAATTAGCCGAATGTCCGCAAATCCGGTACGGGACTCGCCAACTAAGATGAGACCCAATGCAATGCCAGTTCCGCCTCCTCAAGAGGATTCGGATGACGTATCAGTCATGAATTTCGAAGTGGAGAGTGTGATGAATCACCGTCGATTGAAAGAGGCTATGCGCGCTCCGGCCTTTTCTGAGCAAGAGTAATTCATGACTTTATGGTTAATGAATTTATGAAGTATTCATGTTGTTATTTTATCATTCTTGGATGTTTTACAATCATTTTATAGCAACTTTATATCATTTTTTGGGACTAACCTATTGATCTAGTGCCATTTGTTGTTTTTTGCTTGTTTTTTACATCGCAGGAAATCAATATCAAACAGAGTCCAAACACCACAAAACTTTTTGGAGATTATTTTTGGACCAGAAGACATCCATTGGGCCAGAGCAGCACCTGGGGGGGTGCCCCGAGGGGGGCACAACCCACCAGGGCGCTCCTGGGGGCCTAGGCGCACCCAGGTGGGTTGTGCCCACCTCGGTGGCCTCCCGCACCCCCTCTTTACCCTATAAATTCACAAATATTGCAAAACCCTTCGGGGTTACCCTAGATCAGAAGGTCCGCCGCCGCAAGGCTCTGTAGCCACCGAAAAATAATCTAGACCCCGTTCCGGCACCCTGTCGGAGGGGGAATCATCTCCGGTGGCCATCTTCATCATCCCGACGGCCACCACGATGAGGAGGGAGTAGTCCACCCTCGGGGCTGAGGGTTTGTACCAGTAGCTATGTGTTTAATCTCTCTCTCTCTCTCTTGTGTTCTTGAGATCTCACGATCTTGATGTATCGCTGGCTTTGTTAATATAGTCGGATCATATGGTGTTTTCCCCTCTCTATCTTGCTCTGATGAATTGAGTTTTCCCTTTGAGATTTCGTTGTTCTCGGATTGAATACTTTTATGGATTTGAGAACACTTGATATATGTCTTGTAATTGAATACCCGTGGTGACAATGGGGTATCGTATTGATTCACTTGATATATGTTTTGGCACTCAAATCACGGATTCCCGAGGTGACATTGGGGTAATCTATGCATAGGGGTTGATGCACGTTCTTGTCTTTGTTTCTCCGGTAGAAATCTTGGGGCACTCTTTGAAGTTCTTTGTGTTGGATTGAGTATTATGAATATGAATTTTCTTTGGTGTTATTTTAGTACGAACTCTAGGATAGATCAAACAGAACGAATAGCTTTGTGTTATTTTAGTATGAACTCTTGAATAGATCGAACGGAAAGAATAGCTTTGAGGTGGTTTCGTACCCTACAAAAAATTTATTCTTATGTTCTCCGCTAGATAGGAACTTTGGAGTGATTCTTCATCGCACTTTGAGGGGTGGTTATATGATCCAATTGTATTAGCACTGTTGAGAGGTTGCACTAGTGAAGTACGGACCCTAGGCTTCATTTTCAAGCATTGCAATACCATTTTTGTACCCGTTTCCTATTTGCTACCTTGCTGTTTTTTATTTATTCAGATTATAAAAATATATTTCTACCATCCATATTACACTTTTATCACCATGTCTTCACCGAACTAGTGCATCTATACAATTTTCCATTGTACTGGGTGTGTTGGGGACACAAGAGATTTCTTGTATTTGGTTGCAGGGTCGTTTGAGAGAGACCATCTTCGTCCTACACGTCTCACGGATTGATAAACCTTAGGTCATCCACTTGAGGGAAAATTGCTACTGTCCTACAAAACTCTGCGCTTGGAGGTCCAACACGTGTCTACAAGAATAAAGTTGCGTAGTAGACATCAACCGCACTCAGCTCGGTGGATGCATATATCCGAGCCGCTCGAGACGGAATTGCCGGAGTCACTCAGCTGTTCTTGAAGGATGTACATGTTAAAGTTTACGCAATTTTTTATAGTCATGTGCCAGTAGCCCCCGAGACTTGAAGCGGTGAGGTAAACCGATTTAAGGATCGATGTGACCCGCAAGTTCTCAAGGAGAAAAATATTGCACTACCCCAGGAGCTAGAAAGCATCAACTTTAGCTTTGTCAACTTCAATACCTCTTTCAGAAATTTTATGCCCCAAGACAATACCTTCATTAACCATAAAGTGGCACTTCTCCCAATTCAAGACAAGATTAGTTTCTTCACATCTCTGCAAAACTCGATCAAGGTTGCTCAAGAAATCATCAAAAGAAGTTCCATATACGGAGAAATCATCCATGAAAACCTCAACAATCTTTTCACAAAATCAGAGAATATAGCCATCATGCATCTTTGAAAGGTAGCAGTGCATTACATAAACCAAAAGGCATACGCCTATAAGCAAAGGTACCGAAGGGCAAGTAAAAGTGGTCTTTTCTTGATCCTCTTCGACACGTGTATTTGAGAGAAACCGAATAACCATCTAGAAAGCAAAAATGTGTATGTTTGGATAATCTTTCTAGCATTTGATCAATAAAAGGTAAAGGGTAATGATCCTTTTTAGTAGCTTTATTTAATTTGCGGAATTCAATTACCATTCTATAACCTGTAACAATTCTTTGTGGGATCAATTCATCTTTATCATTAGGAACAATAGTAATACCTCCCTTCTTAGGGACACAATGGACAGGACTTACCCACTGACTATCAGCAACAGGATAAATTATACCTCCCTCCGGAAGTTTTAGTATTTCTTTCCTTCCCACTTCTTTCATCTTAGGATTTAACCGTCGTTGGTGATCAACAACTGGTTTAGCATCTTTCTCCAATTTTATTTTGTGCTGGCATAGAGTGGGACTAATGCCCTTAAGATCATCAAGAGTATATCCAATAGCAACACAGTGCTTCTTCAGAGTTTTCAATAATTTCTTTTCTTCATGCTCCGAAAGGTTAGCACTAATAATAACAGGATATATCTTCTTCTCATCAAGATAAGCATATTTAATAGTATCGGGTAGTGGTTTAAGCTCGAACATGGGATCACCCTTGGGTGGAGGGGGATCCCCTAGTATTTCAACAGGCAAGTTGTGTTTCAAAATATGTCCTTGTTTAATGAATACTTCATCTATTTCCGTTCTTTCATTCATAAACATATCATTTTCATGGTCTAGCAAATATTGTTCTAAAGGGTTATTAGGAGGCACGACAATAGAAGCAAGACCAATACTTTCATCTTTACTAGGAAATTCCTCGTCACGGGGTTGTCTACGAAATTTAGCAAAATTAAACTCATGAGACATATCCCCCAAACCAATAGTAACAACATCCTTTTCGCACTCTATACTAGCATTAACATTATTCAAGAAGGGTCTACCAAATATAATGGGACAAAAGTTATCTTGTTGGGAACCAAGAACAAGAAAATCAGCAGGATATTTAACTTTCCCACACAAGACTTCAACATCTCTAACAATCCCAACTGGTGAAATAGTATCTCTATTGGCAAGCTTAATTGTAACATCAATTTCTTCTATCTCAGCAGGTGCAATATCATGCATAATTTCTTTGTATAAGGAATGAGGTATTGCACTTGCACTAGCACCCATATCACATAAGCCATGATAGCAGTGATCTCCTACTTTAACAGAAATAACAGGCATGCCTACAACAGGTCTATGTTTATTTTTAGTATCAGGTCTAGCAATTCTAGCAGTTTCCTCACAGAAGTAAATAACATGCCCATCAATATTATCACCCAAGAGATCTTTAACCATAGCAATACTAGGTTCAACTTTAATTTGCTCAGGGGGTTTGGGTGTCTTAATATTACTTTTGTTGACTATAGTTGAAGCTTTAGCATGATCCTTTATTCTAACAGGGAAAGGTGGTTTCTCAATATAAGCAGTAGGAACAACAGGATCATTATAAGTGATACTCTTTTCTTCAACTTTAATAGGTGCAACCACTTTTATTTCAATGGGAGGATTATATTTAAACCACTTCTCCTTAGGGAGATCAACATGAGTAGCAAATGATTCACAAAAAGAAGCTACTATCTCAGAGTCAACTCCATATTTAGTGCTAAATTCACGGAAAACATCGGTATCCGTAAAAGATTTAACTCAATCAAACTTAGGTATTATACCTGACTCCTTACCTTCGTCGAGATCCCAATCTTCAGAGTTGCGTTTAATTCTTTTCAATAAATCCCATTTGAATTCAATAGTCTTCATCATAAAAGAGCCAGTACAAGAAGTATCGAGCATTGTCGCGACCAGACCTCAAACAGTCTGATCTTTGTGCATCAGTGTCATCCCTGGATCAGGAATGCCGACACACACAAGATCAAGGATTTATAACAGAGTAGCAATCAAACACTTATTACATCGAATGTCTCAAAAGAGAACTTATTACAATAAATATGGCTTAAGGCCATCTAATAACGATAACAACAGAAGGCTTGGAAGATAAGTGAGTCCATCAACTCCAACGGCATTACTGAGTATAGAACCACGACCTAAGGCACCTTACTCGTCGTCTAAAAAGTCTGTAACATGAACGTTGCAGCCCAAAAACGGGTCAGCACATGGAATATGCTGGCAAGGTAACACGTAGAGAGTAATATGAAAGAGTAATGCTATACTACATGCATATATGGCTGGTGGAAAGCTCTATGGTTACACTTTTGCGTAAAGCCAATTTTTCCCTACTGCAAAGGAATAAATTTTATTTAACTATCATGGTGGTTGTTAAACATTGAGAATGGTTGACAGCATTCTCAATCCCAATTAAGCATCATCATTAAACCCAACAATATTAAATTTAAGTAACATGATGAGATTCACATGATAATCCAAGTGCTAGATACTCAATATGTCCATAACCGTGGACACGGCTAAACATGCACTCTGCAGAGGCTTGTGCACTTTTCCCCACAAGACTCGATCTCCTCTGTTGGGATTCTCGCACTACAAAGTGTTTGAGAAACGAATGACCGAGACATAGCCTTTCAGAAGCGCTAGCACCTTACGAACGGGTAGACAATACCAACCTACATCCCCTACATCTGCTAGTCTACCACTGTAAGATTTCGCACGACTTAGTCAACTATGCTAGAGCCCATAGTAGCTTGTGGCTGCACACGGAAGTTTCTAGCATGAATAATCTCATGATCCCTTTGAGCCTGGGTGGCGGTCCAAAAAGAAACAGGCAATCCTGGAATACCCAGGTACCTCAATCCACCCAGATGTGTGTTTAAGTTTCCACCTTAAATAAACCATTAAATAACAATCTCACATCCGTCATGGATACACTCACCCAATCCACGTCTACTAGCATAGCATGGCATAATAAGCGAACGTAGAAGTAACTCCCAAGGGTTTGAAAATAAAACAGGTAATACGTACTACCTCATCTACTTACCCAAAACCCACAATTTAATTTGATCCTAATCATGCAATGTTTGAGGATTGATCTAATGCATAAATACTGGGTATGAAAGGGGATATGATCAAAGTGTTACTTGCCTTGCTGATGATCCGTGAAACCTAGCGATTCGAAGTAGCAAGCGGCGCACTCCGGGTACTCTATCGCAAACAAACAATCATACAATAAGTACTCATCTAATGCACAGGTAAAACTCGAATAAAATATCTAACCAGATAGTTCAACTTAAGAACTCCGGTTTGCAAAAAGAATCAAATCGAACGAAGCAACGAAAGTCAAACGGCGAAAGAAAAAAGCTTCGTTTACTAATCTGGACCTAAGTCAAATTTTACAGAGGCAAAAACTTGTTTGAGTTGATTATTCAGAAAGAGGGTTTCGAGACGAAACTCTAGGCGCTTGAATCGCCTAATTCCGATAAACGAGCGAAAAGTTATACTAAATCGAAAATCGGATCAGAAATCACGATCGGAAATAATCGTGGAAATCCGAGAAAAAGAAAATTGGGCGAACAGGCTAACGAACGAACGTTCGTTAACTGAAACTAAACGACGAAAATCGTTCGTTAAAACGAACGAATGAGCGAACGCTCGCTAAATAATTAAACCTATAAAACCGAGCTAAAAAATGAAAACCTAGGGTTTTTTTAAAACCGGTTCGGTTTTCTTTAGGAAGCCGGGCGACAGGCAGCTACCTCGGCTCGGCTCCGCGAGGTCCGCGGGTCCCGGGTTGCGAGGCGGCGCTGGTGGCGGGCGGCGGCGGCAGGCCGGGCGGTGGGACGAGCGGCTGCTGGCGGCGGTGGAGCGGCGGCGGCGGGCGGCTTGGGGCTCCATGGGGGCCCCGGGTCGGCCTTTTAAAGGGGGAGGCGGCGGTGGCTTGCGGGAGGGGGCGGGGAGGCGGAGTCCTCCCGGACTCGGGCGGCGGCGACGATCGGGACTCCGGTCCCTATCCGGA